>CAKNYM010046907.1:77393-93268 GCA_932195095.1 Andricus curvator | reverse complement strand
TTTTTTATAGTAAAACTTTTTTCTTCAAAATAATTTAAAGTTGATGCAAGAATATAAAAGATTCCTTGGTTCAAAACGAATCGATTGACCTATAATATTCATACATTTTATTAAAGAGTATGGAAGTTATTCTGATTTATATATTTTGAAAATCGGTTTTTTATAGTAAAACTTTTTTTTTTAATTTTTAATTGATGCTCATTTACAATATTTGAATCATCTGTTTCTAACAGAAAAACTTTTTTCGTCAACATAATTCAAAGTTGACGCATGAATAGAAAAGATTTTTTGATCATAAATTTTCAAATAGAATAATTCTGACAATTTTTTGTTTAAATCATAAAGCTGGCAAAGGGATAGGGTGCGACAGAACTTTTCCCTTCCCTTTTCCAGCTCGAAAAATTATCATTTCGAATACAAAATTTGATTTGTCTGATTTGTCTTTGTATTTAAAAAATTGTTTGTATTATTTTGTAATTTTGTATTTTTGGTAAATTTCTATTTTTAAATTGATCAACATGAAGACCGTGGTTTGTCTATTATTGAAAAAAATAACTATTTGCTTCCTCTATGAGGAAGCAAATACATTTGCTTACGGGAAGCAAAGTGCTCGTGAAATGAGTACCGCATATAATTTTAAATACAAACAAAGTGGAAACACTCGAGATCGAATTCACAGCTAATTTCAGATTATAATAACATTTCAGATGAAAAGGATATACAAAATTTTTATAAATGATATATTTTAATATATAACGAGATTTGCAACTATTTTTAATTACTTTTCATCTCATAATTATAATGAATTAACTATTTCTGCAGGTCACAGAAGTCTCATTTACATGTTAGTTCGATGTTCAAAACTTTATACCGCACAGAAAAACGCTCGTGTTAATTTTGTTATCAATTGAATTGAATTGTCAGTTTTCAAATGAATGTAATAAAATAAATATAATTTAATTGTAACAACATCTTCACTCATTGTACTGTTTTTAATATACTCAAGTAACTCTCAGAAGTTAAAAAATTATTGAAAATTTATTAAATTCCATCTCTTAATTAGACCAAATTTTTCCATTTAAAAAAAATTTCTGTTAATTTTGAATTTAGTAGAAATTATACTATTAAATGCATATAATTTGAAAATATATTTTTTTATTTCAACAATTAGTGATTTTTCCAATTATTTTCCAATTTAACTATTTTACTTTATTCATTAAATATTGAATTAGTTTTAATCAGTACTTAAAGTCAACAAAATTCGATAAATATTATTTGTATTATATTGTTAATTTATGTCCAAAGTCACTTTTTATTCTCATTAAACAATCAATATTTACTGAACTTTAGTCCAAAGGTACAGATTATATAACAACTTTTATTCCTTAGTATCAATTAACCACTTCAATAATACTATTTATTAACGTATTATTTCATTACTCAATAAATTAAAATTTTATTGCAAAACTCCAATTAAAAACAATTCAGGTCTATAAATTTATGTGCGATTCAATGCAATTAGATGCATCGCATGACCAATCTCCATTTTTACATTAACCTCTATTGGATAATATAAAACCATTCACAAAATTCTTTTTGAATTGCAAGTCCTCAATTAAATCCAAAAGACGATTCATTGGCTTGCGAAAAAATTCAGTGCACTAAACCGCACACTGGTTCTATTTCATATCTACAATTCACTGCAGTTGAAGACATTCAATGCAATGACAAATTTTTCAATTGCGATTTAACAATTGGATATTAAATGCAATTCACCATATTTGACTTGAATTGCATTTCACCCAAATTGTCGATTGACGATTTCATTTTTGAATTGCAGTCAATCGATTTTAAATGTATCTTTTTTTGCAGGGAAGTCATGACCGTCTACATGCGCATTGAAGCCTGAGTGTTCGAAGATATTCGAATTGGAGCATTTGGCCAATTATGTACAAATAAATTTTTCTTTAAAAAAGTCAATAAATATAAATTGTTATAATTAATTTCAAAAGAATTTATGAGTAAGAAGTAGGGGTGTGCATCATTTTTGAAAACCGAAACCCCTCGGTTTCGTATTTTTACATTCTCATCCTATAATGAGAAGGTATTAGATTTGTGTAAAATTTGACCCCCCCCCCCCCGTTTGTATCAAATGTCCACGTTTTGAGACCACCTGACCACAAAAAACAGGTTTTTACAAAATGTCTATCTGTTAGTCTGCAGATTTTTAGTTTGTTAGCACGATAACTTACGAAAAAATTAACAGATTGGATTGGCCTTTGGCATACTTGTACGTGTACTAAAATGAAGGTCAAGTTCGTTAGCCAGCTATTTTGGATAAAAATTCAAAAAGTGAACACATTTTGAAAATTGTTGAGACCACTTTTTTCAAGATTTGATAATTCTATGTACGGTTATTAGTAGTAATCAAAAAGATGAAGAAAATATCCAAATGACTTTTTCTGATTAAAAAAAATTACAGGAGTTATAGCATTTTGAAAATTCCAAAAAACAAACAAAAATGAACATTTTAAGCCAACAAACGCACGATATGAAAAAAAGTCATGAGGAGAAAAACGTTGCTTTTTGAACACCCTACAATATTTTCATAACTTTTTGAATTTTTTGAAAAATCAAAAATTCAAATTTTCATTGCACAAAAAAATAATGGAAAATCAAAAATTCCATTTTGCTGTCAAACTATGCAAGATACGACAAAGGATGAATTGACCGAAATTGTGCACCTAAAAACGATCTACAAATTTGTTATTATTCACTTTTTGATAGGACGCGTAGTTTTTATTTTATTCGTAAAAACAGCATTGAAAATAGAAAAATCAAATTTTTAGACGAATAGCTCAAGCTACGAAAAAAATGAGACAAAATTTGTTCATCCAAAAAATAGGTACAAATTTGTTATAATCATGTTTCGATAGGATGCGTAGTTTTTGTTTTATTCGTGAAAATAACATTGACAGTAAAAAAATCAAATTTTTGGAAAAAAGATGCAAGGTACGAAAACAGATGAATGAACAAAAATTGTGCATTCAAAAAAGATTTACAAATTTGTAAACATTTGTTTGCTAAAATAACATTTTAATTAATAAAATTCGTCGAACATGGGTTTTCCGACAACAATAGTTTCAAATGGTTTCGAGTAATTTCGAGATAGTTTCGAGAAATAATCGAAAATGGCGCCATGCGCTTTTTAATAATTGGACAAGTAGCAAAAGCGCGCTACGCGCGCGCATGCGCATTTTTAGAAATGATCGAAAAAGGTGTTTAGTTTTGTGGCTCAACAATAAAAAATTTTGTAATCACAACCTTCAATACAAAATTTTAAATAAAATTAACAAATTTTTCTGAACTGTTGGAAATTGTAATGTGTTTAAAATAATTGTAATTAAAAAATTAGGAAAACTTTAGCAATGAACAGACACTTGGATTCTATGTTATATTTCATAAACGGAAAAAATTTAATTTTGTTTTCAAAGTGTTGAAGACCTTTGTTCCATTGATTATTATTATTAAATTATTAAATATATTATTTAGATAACATAAATAATATTTCAACCAAAAAAGATTTTAATTTTGAATAAAAAATAGTTTAATTCATGAAAAAGACAAATTTTTAACAAAATAGCTTAATCCCCAACAAAAAAATTAATTTTTAACAGTTGCATTTTAAACCAAAAAAGATGACTTTTTTTTTAAAGAAACAAATTTTCTACAAAACAGTTCAATTTTTTAACATGAAAATATGAATTTTCAACGAAATAGTGACATTGTCAACCACAGAGATGAATTTTGGACTAAAATGATGAATTTTTAGTGAAAAAAAGTAAATCTTAAAAAAGATTTTTCAGTCATGGAAGTAAAAAAAAGCTCCCAAAGTATTATTTTTGGGGGATAAATAATTTAAAATACAAAATAAAAATCTCTACCAAATATTTCGTTTACAAGTTTATTTCTTCATTTGTTTTTAAAGTTAAATAAACATATAATTTTCCTAAGATTCTTGAGAAAATACAAAAATTTTTTGAAGCTTTCAGATATGTCTAAAAAGTATAGTTTCTTATTTTTCAGGATTTTGAAAAATTTTAGGAAAAATTGGAATCAGTTTGAAAGATATATAACTTTTAGAAGTTTGGAAAATAAATATCTTTTAAACTGACTCGAAATATTCCTAAAATTTTGAAAAATCTTTAACAATTAAAAAAATTGCCCTTTAATCTTCCAGATATTTTCGAAATATGTAGAAATATTTTTAAATTATAATAATATTTTGAAATATTTTGAAACTTTTTCATATTTTCCTTTAAAATTAATTAAAAAAAAAAAAAGTAATAAAAAATTTTCACAGGAATTTCAAGAAATTTTTTTATTTTCTTAAAACCTCTCAAACTTCTTAAAAAGTTTCAAATTTTTTTTTAATCTCCAATTTACATTTTGTTTAAAATGTTTGGAAATCTTTCCAAACTTAAAATCATTTTTTAACCAATTTCAAAACTTTTAAACCTTCTAAATATCTTTTAAATTTCTTCGAATTCTTCCAACATTTTTCTTGAACTTCTGAAAAATTAAAAATCTTGCCTTCAAATCTTCGAGATTCAGTTTTGAAAATTTTTGAAATGTTAAAATTTTGTTTAAACATTATCTTAAAATTAATTTTTCAAAATGAATAATCAGTTTAAATTATCCCATGAATTATGAGAAATATTTTGTATTATCGTGAAACCTTTTGAAATTAAAAAAAAAATTTTTTTTTTAATTTTTGAATCGTGCTAATGGAATTTTTTTTCGAAATTTTCGAAAATAATTAAAAAATTATTGAGATCTTTGTCAATTTTCTCTTGAAATTAATTTAAAAAATAAAAATTCACTTTAAATTTTCCCAGGAATTGTAAGGAATTTTGTTATTTTCTTGAAGCCTTTTAACCTTCTTAAAAAGCTTCGAAATTTTTTTCGAAATCTTTAAAAATATACATTTTGTTTAAAATTTTTGAAATATTTTCAAATTTTAAATTACTTTTTCAACTATTTCCAAAACTTTTCAATCTCTTCAATATCTTTTAAAATTATTCGAATTTTTCCAAAAATGTTCTGAAAATTCTGAAAAATTACAAAAATTGCTTTAAAATTTTCCAGAATCTGTTATGAAGATTTTAGAAATATTTTGTAATCTTCTAAAATCTGTTGTCATATTTTAAAATGTTTTTACATGTTCTCCCAAAATTACTTTTTCAAAATAAAAAATCAGTTCAAATTTTCCCTAGAATTCTAAGAAAATTTTTTTATTATAGTGAATCCTTTCAAAATCCTTAAGACGTTTGAAATTTTTTTTTCCAAGTATTCAAAAATGTACATTTTTTAAAACTTCGAAATGTCTTAAACTTATTCGCATTTTTTATAAATCTTTGTAATCTTGCTGATTGAAAGATTTTGCTTGAAAATCTTTTCCATTCTTTTTCGAAATTTTAGAAAATAATTTAAAATCTTTTGAAATCTTTGTTAATTTTATCTTAAAAATTATTTAAAAAATAAAAAATCAGTTTACATTTTCCCAGGAATTTCAAGAAATTTTTTTATTATCTTGAAACCTGTTAAAATTCCTAAAAAGCTTCATTTAAAAATTTTTTAAAAATACATTGATTATATTATTATTGAATATATATTATTTAGATAACCTTACATTTCTCATAAACCTGAAGTTTGCCGATTCTTTTTTTTTTTAATGGGGGAAAAAATTAAAACTTCATCCAATCACGAACACGGGTTTCCCGACAACAATAGTTTTAAATGGTTTTGAGTAATTTTGGGATAGTTTCGAGAAATAATCGAAAATGGCGCCATGCGCTTTTTAATAATTGGATAATATAAGTTTCTGATTTAAAAAATGTCATGCCACTATTTTGCTACTATTCTTCAAAATGTATGCCACTCTTGACACTATGTTTTATCTCCTAAGTAAATCCGAGTCCTGCAAATTGAATATTGCAAAATTTACCTTTCTATACTGTTTTGAATTTTGTCTAGAAGTTGGTCCAGTAAAACTAAATTCTCAGGCTTTCCCAGCTGAATATTGTGCTTTTCCGAAAGATGTTTTATATAATCGAGACGAGATTCGGAAAATTCGATTCTGCAAAACATGCAACCTCTTTTGAACTTGGTGTCTTTTCTTTCATTCAGCTGCTCAGCCAGTATCCATTCCTTCAATTTAAACAAATATTAATATATTTATTTATTTTCTACTGTAAAGAACAAAAATTACGAACCAATTTTTCCCTCTGCAATTCTTCCCTGAGCGTTTTATCTTCAGAAATGCAATCCGATAGTAAAAAATAAGGTTCGTTTTTACTGGGTTTTCCGTCTGGAGTGCAATCACTTAAGAAACTCGTGCAAAATGTAGTTAAGGGCTCTTCTCGAAATTTTACTCTCCAATAATAAACGTAACTGAAAAATATATATTTTTTTCGTTAGTTAAGAAATAATTTTAAATATTAATTATTATCGATTTTATTTCTACCTTTTGAGACTCGCTATTTTATCCACATCTCCTATAACTAATCGATGCTCCTTGAAAATGTGGGTTAGGAAATCTTTTTCATTTGTGGGAAGAATAAAAGCAGTTTCGCATAATAAACATTTTGTTTCTGCTGGTTTGTCGTCCAACTCCGTAAATTGAGACTTTAATCTTGAATCGTGACTCGGACTGGTTCCTAAAAATATGGGGAAAACAAAGTTAACATAATCTAAAATTCTTTATTCTTCCAATTTAAAAAATACATATACTTCAATGCGAAAACCCTCCTGTAAGTCCACATTTTTTATATTTAATTTGATTAACGCCAAAAATAAAATGAATTTTGAAAAAAGTAGTTGAACTTTCAACCAAGTAGTTGAATTTTTATTCAAGAAGATTAATTTTCCACAAAAAAACGAATTTACAACAAAATACATCAATTTTCAACAAAAAAATTGTATTTTCAACTAAATACAATCAATTATCAAGCAATAATGCAATAGTTAAATTTTAGGTTAAAAAAGTTAATTTTAAGTTTAAAAAGTTAATTTTCAGCCAAAAAAATATTTTAATTTGAAACCAAAAGCAGTAAACTTTAACAAAAAAAGATTATGTTTAAAAAAATAGTGGCACTTTTAACCGAAAAAGATCAAATTTCCAGTAAAAGAGATGAATTTTATCCCAAGATAGATTCTTCATTCAAGAGAGAAAAAAGATATCAACCAAATTGTTCAATTTTCAAATCAAAAAGTCGAATTTTGAATAAAGTAGCTTAACTTCTAACCAAGAATGTAGTTGAATTTTCCATCAAAAGTATTAATTCTCTACCAAAAAAGACGAATTAAAACAAAATACATCAATTTTCAACAAAATAGTTGAACCTTTAACTAAAAACGATCAATTTTCAATCAAAAATGGAATAGTTAAATTTTCAGTTCAAAAAATTGATTTTCAACAACAACAAAAAACAAATTTTCAACCAAATAATTAAATTTTCAATTAGAGATGGATCTTCAACAGATAAAATGAATTTTTTATCAAGTAGTGCAACTCTCAACCGAGTAGTTGCATTTTCAATCAAGAAGCTTAATTTTCTACAAAAAATTGAATAGTTGAATTCGTAATTCGAAAAATTTATTTTCACACAAAAAAAAAACAAAAAAAATTTCAACCATAGATAGATCTTCGACTAATAAAATAATTTTTTAACTGAGTGGTTCAACTTTCAACCAAGTAGTTGAATTTTCAATCAACAAGATTACTTTTCCACCAAAAAAGACAAATTTACAACAAAATACATAAATTGTCAACCAAATTGTCCTATTTTGAACTAAAAACGATCAATTTTCAACCAAAAATGGAATAGTTGAATTTGCAGTTTGAAAAATTGATTTTCAAAACAAAAAAAAATTAATTTTCATCAGAATAGTTAAATTTCTAACCAAATGACAGATGGATCTTCAACCAATAAAATGAATTTTTACTAAAGTAGTTCAACTGTCAACCAAGTGATTGAATCTTCAATCAAGAAGTTTAATTTCCTACAAAAAAGACGAATTTATAACAAAATACATAATTTTCAACAAAATAGTTGAATTTTCATTAAGAAGCGTTCAATTTTCAACCACAAGTGGATCTTCAATTAATAACATTAATAAAATAGTTATGTTTTGCAGTTAAAAAATGTATTTTTGAACATAAAAAACGAATTTTCATCAAAATAGTAACATTTTCAACCAAGCGAAGAGAGTAATTTAATTTTTGATTTAGGAAAATTAATTTTCTACCAAAAATACGGATTTATAACAAAATACATACATTTTCAACAAAATAGTTGAAACTTCAACCAGAAATGCATCTTCAATTAATAAAATTGATTTTTAACAAAGTTCGACTTTCAACCAAGTAGTTGAATTTTCAATCAGGAAGATTAATTTCTTACCGAAAAATATGAATTTATGACAAAATAAATAAATTTCCAACCAAATAGTTGAATTTTGAGCTAAAAACGATTAATTTTCAACCAAAAATGGAATAGTTGAATTTGCAGTTCAAAAAATTGAGTTTCATCAAAAATTTTCGATTTAAGAACAAAAAAATTTCCACTATGTTACGGATATTTGAATGTTGACCTCCCTTTTAAAAAAATCACCAATTTTTTCTTTAAAATTCTATAGTTTTTGACCTAATTCAGACAGACGAATTTTCTTTACGGATTCTGGTGAGTTTTACGGATTTGATGCCTTTCTTATATTAGCAGAAATTTTTTTTAAATATTGAAAAAAAGGTGGAGTTTTGCAGAAAATCTTCTGTATTTTTTCTTCGAATTTTGAAAATATGAAAAGATGATTTTTTCTCGTAAACGATGCAAGATATTACAAAAGGGGAAAAAGCATTTTTCATAGAACTTTTTTATATGTGCAAACTTTTTTGTTAAAACGTGTTTGTATGTATCTTTCGTTGTTCCCAAGAAAAATGCTATAATTTGATTTGTAAAAAAAAAATTCTCCTGACCTCAAAACTGACTTTACTCCGCATAAAACTTACAGGATGGCTATAGAAGGCCAAATTAAAAAAAAGTGGCAAAGAATATAAGTGCAGGTTTTTGATGAATTTCGACTTTTTATATGTTTAACCAAATTAATTAATTAATATTAAAGATTTTTGAAATTTAACGACGGATTGCGAAAGAGGACTGTAAGAACTATAGAATTTTCAAGAGAAAATTTGTGATTTCTGAAAAAAAAACACATATATATATATATATATATATATATATTATCCGTAAATGAGAGATCTGCGACTTGAAGTGTAGAACCTGTCTGATTTGAAATAAATTCGATCTATATAAAAATCCCAATGACAGGATTTTTTTGAATTTGTTATGTGAAGGAGAAAATTGTAGGGAATTTTGTTGGGCACTTTTTTTTACTGCGAATATGCAGGAAAAAACAATCTGTTTCAAATTATCATTTTATGAAGATAACTACAGCGAACCATTTATTACACTTTTATTGATAAAACGATCAAAAATCTTTTTAGGTTTGGAAAACGCTTTTTAAATAGGTGATTTTTTAATTATTATCTCGAATTGGCCTTTTTTCGGATTTGCAAGTACTATCTAAGCTTGATGAACATACTTTTTAAAACTTCATTTCAAATCAGACATTACGCATTTTTCCGATTTTCAAAAAAAAATGTCTACGAAGTTGAGCGTATTTAAAGGTTGTGCTTTGTTTTTTCAAAAAACCCGAACGTTTTTTGTAACCTCTATAACTTTTGGACTAATTGAGATATTTATCGTTTTCTTTCTGATTCTAATAGCGCCGAAAAATTGAAAAAATATTAAAAATTAACATAATGGCGGCGGTTTTTCTGAAAAAATTAAAAGTCGATTTCCTCAAAAAACCTAACCTTATATTTTTTCCCAAATATCTTGTTGAATTTGTACTTGGATAAGGAAGATATCTTGTTAGTTTTATGCGAGCTGAATAACTTTTGTGGCCAGAAGAATTTTTTTCGTAAAATCGAATTTTCTACTTTTCCTCGCAAACAATGACAGATGCGAAAAAATGTTAATATAAAAGTTTGCTTGTCTAAAGAAGTTATATGAAAAATAGCTCTTGTTCGTTTGCCATATCTTGCATCGTTTAAGAGAAAAATTAAAAAATTACATTTTTAGGGGAAAAAATTCTCCCGACCTCAAAAATGGTTTAGCCCGCATAAAGCTGATAGGATGCCATTCTTTTATTAGCAGAAACTTTTCAACAATATTTTGAAGCATAAAAAAGGTGCTTTATGTGAGCTAAACGATTTTTGAATGTCAGGAGAATTTTTTTCCCTAAAAATGTAATTTTCGAAATTTTCTCGTAAACGATGAAAGATATCATAAAAAAATAAGAGGTATTTTTTATAGAACCTTTTTAGACGTGCAAACTTTTATGTTAACATTTTTTTGTATCTGCCATTATTTGCAAGAAAAAGTAGAAAATACAATTGTATGAAAAAAAAATTCTCCTGGCCACAAAAGTTATTTAGCCCGCATAAAAATCACAAGATATCTTCCTTATCAAAGTACAAATTCATCAAAAAATTGGCAAAAAATATGAGTGTGGGTTTTTGAGAAAATCGTTTTTTAATTTTTTCATTTAGGTCAAAAGTTATAGAGGTTCAAAGAAAAAAAATCGGGGTTTTTGAAAAACAAGGCACAAAATGCAAATACGATGATTCTGCGATTTCAAGTATAGAACCTGTCTGATCTGAAATGGATTCGGTCCTAAAAAAGTGAAAAAGAAATTAGATTGAGACATATGCAAACAATTAAAATTTTAAACTATGCTGAGCTGTTTTCTTCTTTCCAAAAGAATGTTTCCACTTTATTCGAATTTTTTATTAAAAGAGTTGTTTTTTCTTCACCGCCTGCTAATTTTCATATGGAAACAAAAATTTTTGGTTGCGAGTTCAATATATAGTGCCAAAGGCGTATCCAAACAAATTTTCAGAGAGGGCGTTTGTGAATTTTCTTCAACAAATGTATGTGTAACAGGATAGTGGGAGGGGCTCCCCCCGTTGATTTAAAACTACTTTTCAAATTGAATATAATAAGGCGATAAATTACATTTTATATATATTTTTCAATTATAGTGTTCACATTCATAAAAAAACTGAAAACACGTGCTTTTGCTCATTTGGGGCCCTGCATAAATTACGTAGTCTTTTGGGGGGGGGGGGGGGGGCTACGATTTTTCTATGTTGTCTTACATGGGGTACAATTTTTGTTAAAAGTTCATCTTCTTAGGTCGAAAATTCAACTCCTTGGTCGAAAGTTGAACTACTTTTTAAAAAATTCATTTATTTGGTTGAGAATGTAAAAATTTTATATTTATGGGTTGAAAATCCAACTGGTTTGTAGAAAATTTATCTTTTTGGTTTGAAAATTCAACAATTTGGTAAAAAGTTCAACTGTTTGCTCAAAATTCGACTGTTTTGTGGAAAATTTGTCCTTTTGGCCAGAAAATTCAACTGGTTTCTGAAAAAATCGCTTTTCTAAATTGAAAATGACTATTCCGTTCTTGGTTAACAAGTGATCTTGTTTAGACTAAAAATTCAACTATTTGATTGAAAATTCGTCTATTTTGGTAGAAAATTAATTTTCTTAGTTAAAATGTAACTATTTGGATAAAATGTATGCATTTTGTTAAAAATTCTTATTTTTTTATAGAAAATAAATATTTTTGTTAAAAATGCAACTGTTTGATTGAAAATTAATCTGTTTTCGTTGAGGATTTCACTATTTTGTTGAAAATTCTTCTTTTTTGGTTAAATTATATTGTGTTTCATTTAAAAATAAAATCATTTTTGTTGAAAAATCGACTATTATATTTGTTATTGAAAATTCATCCTTTTAGGTTTACGATTCAACTCCTTCGTTGAAAGATAAATTACTTTCTTAAAAATTCTTTTTTTTGTTGAAGATTTATAATTTTAGTCGAAAATTCATCTTTGTTTATAAATTGAAATACCTTGTTGGAGCTTCCCTTTTTTGGGATAAAAATTATTTTTTTAAACTGAAAATTCAACTATTTCGTTGAGAATGAACTTTTTTGTTGAAATTTCATATTTTCTGGTTGAAAATTCAACCGTTTTGTATAGAAAATTCCATAATTTGGTAGAAAATTCAACTATTTTCTACAAGATTCATTTTTTTTATAATAAAAGTTAATTTTTTAAATGAAAATTCCAATGTTGCATTTTTGGTTAATAATTGATCCTTTTAGTTTAAGAATTCAACTATTCGGTTGAAAATTGATTTAATTTGTTGAAAATTCATCTTTTTTGGTAGAAAATTAATCTTCTTGGTTGAAAATTCATTCATTTTGTTAAAATTTGGTTAATTCATTTGGTTAAAAATTCGTCTTTTTCTATAAAAAAATAATCTTGGTTGGAAATGCAACTATTTGGTTAAAAATGTAAGCATTTTGTTGAGAATTCGTCTTTTTTAGTTGAAAATTAATATTTTTGTTGAAAATTAACCTTTTTGGTTTAAATTGAATTACCTGATTGAAAATTCAACTATTTTTTAAAAAGCTTCCCTTTTTTCGGATAAAAATTAATTTTTTACCTGAAAATTGAACTATTTCCTCAAAAATTAATTTTTTATCGAAATTTCATATTTTCGGGTTGATAATAATCAAACCGTTTTGTATAGAAAATTCGTCTTTTTACCTTAAAAATTCAATAGTTTGTAAGAAATTTAACAATTGTGTACAAAATTCGTTTTTTCATATTCAAAATTATTTGTTTCGTAATGAAAATTTAACTGTTCTATTTTTGGTTAAAAATTGATCCTTTTAGTATGAAAATTCGTCTTTTTTGGTAGAAAATTAATCTTCTTGGTTGAAAATGCAACAATTTGGTTGGAAATGTATCTTTTGGTCGAAAATGCAAGGATTTGGTTAAAAATGTATGCATTATGTTGAGAATTCGTCCTTTTTTAGTAGAAAATTAATTTTTTTTGTAGAAAATTGATCTTTTTGGTTTAACTTAACTTACTTGAATGAAAATTCAACTATTTTGTAAAAAGTTGGTCTTTTTAGCTTGAAAATTCCACTATTTGGTTCGAAATTATGTATTTTGTTGAGAAATCGTGTTTTATACTACAAAATTATTCTTGTTGGTTCAAAATATATCTTTTCAGTTTAAATGTAATTATTTGATTGAAAATTCAACTATTCTGTTAATAAAAATTTCTTTTTAGCTTTAAATTGTCACTATTTGGTTCAAAATATACGTATTTTGCTGAGAATTCGTCTTTTATAGTAGAAAATTAATCCTTTTGGTTAGAAATGTATCTTTTTTCAATTGAAAATCCTACATTTTAAATAAACGTTTTTTTTTTTCATTTTCGACTGAAAAATTGTTCCTTCTTGAGGAATCATGTATTTTACTAAAAATTCTTTTTTTTTTGGTTCAATTCAACTGTTCCTAATTTAAAATGAAGATCTTCTTTTTGTTAAAATATCAACTATTATATTTTTCGTTTTGAGTTCATCTTTTTTGGTTGAAAATTCATCTCTTTTAGTAGAAAATGAATCTTCTTTGTTAAAAATTTATCTTTTTGGTTTAACTTGAACTACTTGATTGAAAAATCAACTATTTTGTAAAAAGGTTGTCTTTTTAGCTTCAAAATTCCAATATTTGGTTCAAAATTTATGTATTTTGTTGAGAATTCGTTTTTTATAGTGGAATATTAATCTTTTCGATTGAAAATGTATCTTTTTTTACATGAAAATTCTAAATTTTGGATAAATTTTGTTTTCTTTTTTGATTGAAAAATCTTTCTTTGTTGAGGATTTACGTACTGTATTGAAAATTCTTCTTTTTTGGTTCAATTCAACTGTTTCCGATTCAAAATGAAAATCTTCCTTGGTTAAAATATCAACTATTATATATTTCCTTTTGAGTTCATCTTTTTTGGTTGAAAATTCATTTCTTTTAGTAGAAAATTAATCTTCTTGTGCAAAAATTTATATTTTTGGTTTAAATTTAATTATTTGATTGAAAATTCAACTATTCTGTTGAAAATTTGTCTTTTTAGCTTTAAATTTTCACTATTGGGTTCAAAATTGATGTATTTTGTTGAGAATTCGTCTTTTATAGTACAAACGTAATCCTTTTGATTGAAAATGTATCTTTTTTTACTTAAAAATTCTACATTTTAGATAATTTTTTTCACTGAAAAAATATATATCAACCCTCCTTACTCCAAATTGTCTTACGTTATTTTTGGATGACTCCTAAATAAATTCACGAAAAAAATTTAGTCGACAAAAATGACGTTAGATACGATGGGGGGGGGGGGGGTAAAAAAACGTATGAACCCTTACAAAGAGGGGTACGTGGTTTAAAATTTCAGAAAAAAACTAAAAATAAGATCTCTTAACTAAGGTGGGTTACTTTGCATTACAGTTACCCAAAAATTGTAACGCGTTAATTTTAACGTTACTAAGAAAGTATAACGTTTTATGTAACGCGGTACTGTCAAACACTGTCAAAAAATGAACAAAAATATTAAATTTCACATCAAAAATCGAAAAAGTAATTTTAGTTTGAGGTTAGGAATCGAAGTTTTGAAATTGTATTTATACATTAATCGAGAATACCAACTTTTTTCTGTCATTGCGTTTTATTTCGTTCCAAATTCCACTTCACGGTATCAATTTTCCATAATACGATAAAAAATACTTAAAATTTAATAGTATTTTTCTACTTTGTTATTGTTAGGTCTATCCAGCAGACGACAAACTGTCAAACTGTCCCCACTAATCCAGTATGCCTGATGGCCGTGGTGTGGCGCTGTTTCCTTTGGCGGTACTTTTGAAATGTTATGATGTCCCTTATTGTGAGAAAATAAAACTTTATTAAGTACATGTAATTTTTAAATTATAATTTAATATTTACAGGTATATAATTGAGAGTTATTGATGATTTATTTTTCTGGAATTTAATAATTAACACTATTAAATTTATGCAATATCAAAATTGCAAGTTGTATTTATAAAAAAAATTAATATTTATAAACAGAAAAACACCATGAGGCTTACAAGATTCCGCTTCATGAAATAAAAAGAAAGCTGATTTCTACGCGCATCTTCAACCATCTATATTCTTTATGTTTTTGTATTATATCATATTATATCCATTTTTAAAAATATTTTTATATTTTTGTGGAATCTTTTTAATTTTTTTTGTACATTTTTCAGAACTTATAAATATCGTTTAAAATGATTTGAATGTTTCCTACATTTTTTTACAATGCCATAAAACTAAAAGATGGCCTTAAAATCTTCCTGATTCTTTTTTGACAATCTTGGAAACATTTTCAAATTCCTTAAATATTATCTTAAGAATAATTTTCCAAAATATAAAATCAGGGATCTTAGACAAAAAATTTATTATCTTGAAATCATTCAAAATTCTTGAAGAGCTTTAATATTTTTTGTTAAAAATCTACATTTTTAAAATATTTTCAAATTTTAGATAATCTTTAAATCTTATTTTCAATATAATTGAAATTTTAACGTTGAAAGTTTAAATTTAGCACCCTGAAATTTGGACGATTCAAGATTTTAAGGCTTTCTATTTCAAAAAATGGTTTTGTCTTGAAATGTTTGATTTAAAATTGCTGATTTTAAATGAACAGTCAAATATTCCTAAATATTAAACAAGTCTTTTTTTTTAAATTACAAAATTTTAAAATAAATATTTCACATATAAAACGTTAAACAAGGTTATAATGTAATATATATATATATAGAAATACAAACCCGTAAAAACCGGAAGAGCGTGTGTA
>CAKNYM010046907.1:42395-77293 GCA_932195095.1 Andricus curvator | reverse complement strand
TATATATATATATATATATATATATATATATATATATATAATACCATACTTTCATTGATTCATTGAGAGTGGTACGTCGAATTTCAATTATACAAAAATGAATTGCGAATTGTGTGGACTCAAATTTTCGGCAAAATTCACTTTCAACAGACATTTGAAAGAAGTGAGCCAAAACTGAAAAAAAATTTAATTTTCAAGTGCTCAGAATGCCCTCAGATCGGCTTTCATACAATTTTAATTTAATTTAAATTCAAATTTTAATATTAATTTAGGAGCAAAGAAAAAAATTAATAAGTTAATGTGAGAGTTTATATCGAATTAAAATATTAATTTATACATTTTTTGAAATCTTCAACTAAAAATCGGACAATTATTTTAAGACATTACATTAAAAATTACAAGAAAATATAAAGCAAGTATGCTCTATATTATTTCATTGATTGAAATTCCAAAATTTGAAGCCTACCAATTCGAAATTTTTTTTTAACTTAAGTTTGAAATGTTCAATATTTTGGAAATTTTCAAATAAAAATTAATTCAATTTTCAATGTCTAATTCTTCAACATTTTCATTATTTCATGAGTTTACAAATTAAACTGTCATTCGATTATTGAAAATTGAATCCCTTCAAACTTAAACAACAGATTTTGAACGTTAAAAAATCAATTGTTTAACGAATATAAACGTCTTATCGAAACTCTATAAGCTATTTTTAATTTAAAAATAACTTAAAATTAAGGGATTCACAATTAAACGATTTTAATGAGTCTCAAATCCTATTCAAATATTTTTTGAGTCCAAATACAAAATTTTTAGCCCATTCAATTTGAAATTTTATAATGAAAAAAAAAAATAATTTTTTAATATAAATATTTAACTGATCATTTAAAATGAGCAATTTTAAATCAAATATTCAAGACTTAACAATTCGGAACTGAATTATTTGAAATAGAAAGCCTTGAAATATTGAATCGTTCAAATTTCAGGGTGCTTTATTTAAACATCGAACGTTACAATTTCAATTTACAATTTCAATTCAATTCAAAAGAATGAAAAATAATTTAAAACTTAAAAATATTTCAAAAATATTAAACAAAATGTAGATTTTTTAAGATTTGGAACCAAAAATATAGATGCTTTTTAAATACCTGATTTTTTATTTCGAAAAATTAATTTGAAGACAATATTTTAAAACATTTAAAAAGATTTCCAAGATTGTCAAGAAAACTCAGGAAGATTTTAAGGCCATTTTTTAGTTTTGCAGTTTTGTAAATAAATTTTAGGAAAAATTCAAATCATTTTAAAAGATATTTGAAAGCTCTGAAAAATTTACAAAAAAAATTTGAAATTTGAAAAGATTCCACAAAAATATAAAAATATTTAAAAAATGAGTATAATATAATATGATATAATATTAAAACATAAAAAAATATATGTTGAAGATGTACGTAGGAATTTGTTTTCTTTTTTATTTCATGAAGCAAAAACTTGCAAGCCTCATGGTGTTTTTCTGTTTATAAATGTTAATTTTTTGAAATAAATACAACTTGCAATTTTGATATTGTTGTTACTCACATTTATTAGTATTAATTATTTCATTATTAAAAAATAAATCATCAATAAGCATTCATAATATATTTGTAGATATTAAATTAAAAATTATACGTACATAATATAGTTTTATTTGCTCTATAACAAGGAATATCACAGCATTTCAAAAGTGGCGCCAAGCGAAACAGCGCCACACCACGGCCGTCAGGCATACTGGATTCGAGTCCACAGAGATGCTAACCACGAAACACGCAGTAATTCCAAAATGGCGCCACGTCGAGAACATCGTTCTAACCTCAAAAGCACAACAAATTCAACAAATTACACAAAACTGTTAAAAACCTGGCTGAAAAAACTTCCTAAACCGAACGAAATTACTTCTCTCGCCACGGATCCTCGGAAACTTGCAATTCCGGCAGCAATATTTATCATTTTCGAAGTAATCCTCAATATTTTCGTCATCGAAAAAGTGCCCTACACCGAAATCGACTGGAAAGCTTACATGCAGGAAGTTGAAGGATTTTTGAACGGCACCTGGGATTACTCGAAATTAAAAGGAGACACAGGACCGCTCGTCTATCCTGCAGGATTTGTCTATATTTTTTCTATTCTATACTACATAACCTCCTTCGGGAAAAATGTTAAACTAGCACAATATTTTTTCGCAACCCTCTACGTCACTCTTTTAATTCTAGTCTTCCGAATTTACGCAAAAACGAAAAAAGTACCACCTTATGCCTTAATTTTGATCTGTTGCACTTCCTACAGAATTCACTCGATTTTTGTTTTAAGACTCTTCAACGACCCAGTGGCGATTGTTTTATTTTTCGCGAGTCTGAATGCATTCTTGGAGGAAAAATGGTACTGGGGAAGTATTTTCTACAGTTTAGCTGTCTCTGTGAAAATGAATATTTTACTCTTCGCGCCAGCTTTGCTCATTGCGTATTTAGTCAATTTAGGATTCACGAAAACGGTGATACAATTATTTATTTGCGGAGCAATCCAATTAATATTGGGTTTGCCATTTTTGATTGTAAATCCCGTGGCTTATCTCAAAGGTGCTTTCGATTTGGGAAGAGTTTTCGAACATAAATGGACCGTTAATTGGAGATTTTTACCGGAAGAAATATTCGTTGATAAATATTTTCATATTGCACTTTTGGCTCTTCATTTATTAACACTGGCAAGTTTCACACCTGGGTGGATCACTTATCTGAAATCATATGCAAAATTAAAATCTATCGAGAGGGAAATTGAACCTCAGCTTCGCAAAAAGGAAAAATTTGATACTTCTACGTTGTCTCAGTTGTTTATTTTGCCACTGTTTACGGCGAATTTTATTGGAATTACTTTTAGCAGGTCGTTGCATTATCAATTTTATGTTTGGTATTATCACACTCTTCCGTATTTGGCCTGGTCTACGAATTATTCGACTGTGACGAGATTTGTTATTTTAGGAATTATTGAATTGTGCTGGAATACTTATCCTAGTACTATATATAGCAGTACGGGATTACACTTGTGCCATCTTTTCTTGCTTTTTAATTTGTATAGAAATACTGCGAGAGGTGAAAAAAGGGCCTGAACATTTATTTTTGTGGATTTTGCAAATAGGAAATAGAATTAATTGTGTTTAAGACTGATGTGAAGAAAATATACATATCTTTTATAAAGATTTTTGGATTGTTAATGTTTATAGATTCGTCTGCAATAAAATAAGGTTCAAGTGATATCGGTTTTTATTTTTTCAACGAAATCAACGACTTGATGATTTTTGAAAAAAAGTAATAGTTGATATTTTAACAAAGAAAAGATTTTCATTTTATATATAAACAGTTTAATTTGAGCCAAGAAGGACGAATTTCCAATAAAATAGTTGAATCTTCAACCAAAGCAAATCAATTTTAAATCAAACAGTTAAATGTTCAACCAAAAGTATAGTTGAATTTTCCAGTAAAAATTAGCAACTTTCTACCAAAAAAGATTACATTTTTAACTAAATAGTTGAATTTTTAAACTAAAGAAGATCGTTTTTAACCAAAAACGGGGTTTTCACCAATTTGTTGAATTTTAAAGCCAAAAATATGAATTTTCTACAAAGCAGTTGAATTTTCAATCCAAGAATATGAATTTTCAACAAAAGAGTTAAATTTTCAGTTCAGAAAATTAATTATTATTATAAAAAAAAGAATTTTCAACTAAAAATCCGAATCTTCAAACCATTAAAGATACATTTTTAACAACGAACTTGAATTTTCAACTAAGAAAGACGAATTCTCATGACATACATACGTTTTCAACAAAACAGTTGAATTTTAAATTAAAGAAATTAATTTTCAACTACGAAAGACGATTTCTGAACAACATACATAAATTTTCTATCAAATAGTTATATTCTTCAATTTTAAAAATTAATTAAAAAAAAAGAATTGTCAACGAAATATTAAAATTAAGTTCAACAAATTAGTTTTTAACCCAAAAAAAAGCAACGAATTTCCAAATGAAATTGTGAATCTTCAACCTATCAAAGATAAATTTTCATCAAAGAAGCTTGAATTTTCAACTGAAAAAGTTCATTTTCAACTAAAAAAATACGAATTCTCAACCGAATAGTTGAATTTTAAATTAAAAAATCTGCCCACTGCGCACAATTAATGTTCCGTATTTGGCCTGGTCTACGAATTATTCGACTGTGACGAGATTCGTTATTTTAGGAATTATTGAATTGTGCTGGAATACTTATCCTACCACTATCTATAGCAGTACGGGATTACACTTGCGCCATCTTTTTTTGCTTTTTAATTTGTATAGAAATACTGCGAGAGGTGAAAAAAGGGCCTGAGCATTGATTTTTGTGGATTTTGTAAATAGGAAATAGAATTAATTGTGTTTAAGACTGATGTGAAGAAAAATATACATATCTTTTATAAAGATTTTTGGATTGTTAATGTTTATAGATTCGTCTGCAATAAAATAAGATTCAAATGATATCGGATTTTTATTTTCAACAAAAGCAAGGACTTTGCAAATAAATAAGACAAGATTTTTATTTTATATCAAAAACAGTTTGAATTGCAACAAAAAAGACGAATTTCCAACAAAATAGTTGAATCCTCAACCAAGATGAATTAATTTTTAATGAAATTGATCAATTTTCAACCAAAAAATTGAGATTTCATTACAGAGAGTTAATTTTCTACAAAGAAAGATTTAATTTTTAACTAGTTGAATTTTTTAACAAAAAGAGATCATTTTCAACAAAAATGAAGTAGTTAATTTTTTATTTAAGACAATTTTCAATGAAAAAAAACGCATTTTCTACAAAACAGTTTAATTTTGTATTAACAAATTGAGTTTTCTACCAAATTGTTGAATTTTTAACCTAAAAAGACGAATTTTCAACAAAACAGTTGAATTTTTAATCCGAGAATATGAGCTTTGAACCAAAAACAATTGATTAGTAACGTGAAGAAACGAATTTTCAACTAAAATTCCGAATCTTCAACCTATTAAAGCTAAATTTTTAACAAAGAACTTGAATTTTCAACACAGAAAGACGAATTCTCATCACAATACATAAATTTTCCACCAAATTGCTGAATTTTAAATTAAAAAAGGTACATTTCCAACCAAAACAGAAATAGTTACATTTTTTGTTTGAAAAGTTAATAAAAAAAAAAAAATTCTCAAAAAAGAATTCAACTGTCTGAATCGTCAACCTATTAAAGCTAAATCTTCATCAATGAAGCTTGAATTTTCAACCATTTTTAACCAAAAAAGGAATAGTTATATTTTCATGTTAAAAAATAATTTCAACAAAAAAGTTAAATTTTCACTTTAAGAAATTAACTTTTAACAAAAAAAAAAACAATCAACCAAAATTTTAAATTTTCAAACCTATTAAAGATAATTTTCTAGTCATGAAGCTTGAATTTTCAACTACAAAAGACGAATTCTCATCACAATACATAAATTTTCCACCAAATAGCTGAATTTTAAATTAAAAAAGGTACATTTCCAACCAAAACAGGAATAGTTAAATTTTTTGTTTGAAAAGTTAATTAAAAAAAAAATTCTCAAAAAAGGAATTCAACTTTCTGAATCTTCAACCTATTAAAGATAAATCTTCAACAATGAAGCTTGAATTTTCAAACATTTTGAACCAAAAAAGGAATAGTTATATTTTCAGGTTAAAAAAAAATTTCAACAAAAAAGTTAAATTTTCACTTTAAGAAATTAACTTTTAACAACAACAAAAAAACAATCAACCAAAATTTTCAATTTTCAAACCTATTAAAGATAATTTTTTAATACTGATGCTTGAATTTTCACCTAAAAAAGACGAATTCTCAACAACATTAGAGCCTCATACCCGCGCGACCAATTTATTTACATGTAATTGTTTAAATAATTAATAATACTTGAGAAGTTACGAAGTATCACAGAAAAAAGTCATCGGAAAGATATTCTTAGTCAATTCTGTAAAAAAAATGTAGCCTATTCGTTGACAAATAGCTAAACTCTGAATTTGTTTATGAATATTGTGTAAACAATTATTAGTTATTGTATATTTGCAAAGTATCGTAGAAATCTTGATGCACTAAACTAATTGATCCTAGCCGTTGAAAAACGGCCAAGTTCTTGATTTCTTTATGAAAATTGTTGAAATAATAAAAAATTCTTTGAAATTTGCAAAGCATCAGATAAAAAAAGTCATCGGAATGATATTCTTAGTTAATTCTGTAAAAATGTAGCCTATTTGTTAAAACATGGCCAAATTCTAAATTTTTTAAAGAAAATGGTCTAAATTTTTATTAATTCTTGCAAATTTACAAAGCAACATCGAAAATAGTCACCAGAAAGACTTTTTATAGCATCATAGAAAAAAGTAATCGGAAAGATATTCTTGGTTAATTCTATAAAAAAAATTCAGCCTATTGGTTGAAAATAGCCAAAATATGATTTTGTGAAGCAACCTAGAAAAAGCGTTTTCGGAAAGACGTACTTAGCTGACTCCGTAAACAAATTGCGCCTATTCCTTGAAAAATAGCCAAGCTCTGGGTATGTTGATAAACATTGTCTAAATAATTAATAATTATTGTAAATTTTCAAAGCATCATACATAGGAATGAGTTATTTGAAAAACCGTTTTTATTGATTCCGTACAAAAACTGAGCCTATTCGTTGAAAAATGGTCAAATTCTTAATTTGGTCATCAACATTGTTCAGATAATAATTAATTCTTTGAAATTTGCAGAGCATTATATAAAAAAAGGCATCGGAAAGATACTCTCACCTAATTCTATAAGCAATTGAGCCTATTCGTTGAAAAATAGCCAAGCTCTTAATTTTTTATTCGAAATTGTTTAAATAATTAATAATATTCGTAAATTTATGAAGCAAAATAGAAGAGAGTAATCAGAAAGATATTCTTAGGCGCCTCCGTAAACAAATTGTGCCTATTCCTTGAAAAATACGCAAACTCTGAATATGTTTATGAAAATTGTTCAAATAATTAATAATTATTGTAAATGTGCAAAGTATCGTAGAAAATAGTTATTGGAAATACATTCTTTGTTGATTTTGGAAACGAATTGGGCCTATTATTTCAGAAATAGCCAAACTCTTAATTTTTTAATGACAATTGTTCAAATAATTAATAAATCTTGTAAATTTGCAGAATAATATAGAAAAAAGTCGTCTGAAATATATTCTTATTTAAATCTGTTAAAATTGACTCTACTCCTTGAAAAATAGCCAAACTCTGAATATGGTTATAAAAATTGTTTAAAGAAATAATAATTATTGTAAATTTGTAAAGTACCGTAGAAAAGAGTTATTGGAAATATATTCTTGGTGATCCTGTAAACAAACTGAGAGCATTCATTGAAAAATGGCCGAACTCTTAATTTGTTGAAATAATTAATAATTATTGTAAATCTGCAAAGCATCATATAAAAAGTCATCGGAAAGATATTCTTAGTTAATTCTGCAAACAAATTAGCCTATTCGTTGAAAAATAGCCAAATTCTAAATTTTGTATGAAAATTGTTTACATTGTTAATCATTATTGTAAATTTACAAAGCAACATAGAAAAGTGTCATCAGAAAGACATTCGTAGTTGACTTTGTAAACAAACTGTACCTATTCCTTGAAAAATAGCCAAACTCTGAATATGTTTATGAAAATTGTTAAAATAATTAATAATTACTATATATTTGCAAAGTATCGTAGAAAAGAGTTATTGGAAATACATTCTTTCTTTATACCCTAAACTAATTTATCCTATTCGTTGAAAAAAGGCCAAGGTCCTTCTGAAAAGTTAAACAAAAATGTAAAGTTGGTTTTTAAATAAAAAATTAACAAAATTTATTATAAAAAATCCAAACACAATTAAAAAATAAACGGTACTCAAAATTTTGAAATTTTCAAACATTTTGAAATGTAAATTAACTATGACTAAAACGTTAAATCGAAAATGAATTTGTCACAGTAAGAATAAAATATTAAAAATGTTAATGAAAAGCCTTCTTTAAAAAAATGCGCCGAAGGAATCGTATATATACCGAAGTATAAATGCATACACTTCCACTAAGCTTCTTATGAAAACAAACATCTCGAGTTCAAATAAACACAGATCGCCCATCGTCGATGAGATCGCCTTATGGTTACTCAAAACTAAGTGACGGTAACGACGAATACCAACTTTCAAAGATAGAATACATAACTTTCAACCCGATAGTTGAATTTTCAATTTGAAAATATACATTTTCTTATAAAAAAAGGAGCGGTTACATATATTTTCAGTTCAAAAAATAATTTAAATAAAATATTTACACTTTCAGTTCAAAAAATTAATTTTTAACAACAAAAAAAAACGAATTTTCAACTAAAATTCTTCATTTAGAGCCTATTAAAGATACATTTTCAACAATGAAGCTTGAAGTTTCAACAAAAAAATTAATTTTCAACTAGAAAAGACAAATTATTATCAATATACATGAATTTTCAACTAGGTAGTTAAATTTTTAATTTAAAAATATAAATTTTTAACCGAAAAAGGAATAGTTATATTTTCAGTTCCAGAAATTAATTTCCACAAAAAAAAGAACTTTCAACAAAATAGTTAAATTTTCAGTTCAAAAAATTAATTTTTAACAACAACAAAAAAACAAATGTTCAATTAAAATTTTGAATCTTCAACCTATTAAAATAAATATTCAACAAAGGACATAAAAATATTCAAAAAATATTCAACATTTCCAATCAACGAAATTAATTTTCAACTACAAAAATATTTTATAAGTCTAATATTTTTTCTAATTTCTAATTCTAATTAGAATTAATTATCATATATATATATATATATATATATATATATAATTAATTAATTCTAAATTAAATTCTAATTTCTATTTTTTCTAATATTTTTTCTTATATGAATTGACTTCATTATTCATCTAATATTTTGCTGGAAATTGTTTTTTTTTGGCAGAAAATAAAACTTTTGGGTTGATAATTCAACTATTTGCTTAAAAATTAATTTGTTTGGTTGAAGGTTCATCATTTTATTTGAAAATTCATTTCTTTGTTTGAAAATAAAACTATTTTGTTGACACTTGATATTTTTCTTGGTTGAAAACTTATTTTTTTACCGAAATTTTAAGCATTCCTTTTTTTTGCATTGAAATTTACCTTTTTCAGTTGAAAAATATATTTTGTTAAAAATTTGACTCTTTTTGGTAGAAAATTAGTTTGTTGGTTTGAGAATTCAACTAGTTCATCTTTTATAGAAAATTTCTCTTGATAGAAATTTAATCTTCTTAGTTGAACATTTATCTTTTTGGTTGAAAATTTGACTATTTCGTAGAAAATTTATTTTATTCAAAATCGGACGATTTTCGCGTATTCCCGTCCTAATCTCGGAGCGGGAACTGCACGATTCTGGGTGGGGGTTTTTCTCGCCCGCCGGACGCGAATACGCTGAAATCGAGAACTTGCGCATGTCAAATTATGGCATTCCCTCTCCTTTTTCACTGTGGCACGTGAAATATGGGGAGTCGATGTTTTTGGTACGGTGCGTAGTGCACAAGCTCCCTGAGTGGCGCATTATCAATGTGCCACTGTCCACGAAACACACCGCACCAGTTAAGTTAAGTTAGGGGGGCTCCACCCCCCGAACCCCCCGGCGGGGGCTTCGCCCTGGACCCCGCGCCCCCCTTCGCACGCAACTTCTTTAAGGTTACGTATTTTCTACGCTTTTTCTGACCTTATTGTCAAAATTTTAGTGCATGTCACGTGGTAGGCCGATTTTGAATAAAATATCGTGTGTCATTCGACGGGAAAACTTTGACGGACTCGTCCGATGTTTTCTGTACTCGGCGGCAGGCGCGCTTGGCGCGCCTGCTTATCGCCTCGTACAAAAAACATCGGCCTCGTCGCGTCAAAGATGTGGTTCCCGTCTCATGACACAATATACTATTATTTTGTTGAAAATTCATTTTTTACTGAAAATTTAACTGTTCTATTTTTGGTTGAAATTTATATTTTTTTGTTGAAAATTCATGTATTTTGTGGAAAATTTGTCTTTTTGGTAGAAAATTAATTTTTTTGTTGAATATTTATCATCTTGATTGAAAACTCATTTCTTTCCTGGAAAATTTAACTATTTATATATATTTAAAGAGCTCTGCATATTAGAATATTAAATTAGTAGCCTTAATAGTTGCATAGTTAGTTTAAAATTGCAAACTTTCAAACTGAAAGCTTAAAAAGCTAAAATGGCTAACAAAATAATTTCAGTGCTAAGTATTTAAAACTGAAAGTTAATGAATTTCGTAATTTAAAATGTGACCAATTTCAAATTCAAAGCATTTAAATTTATTAGTTTTGAATTTTAAGTGCTTGATATTGTACAATTTCAAGTATAAAATTTAAATTTCAAAACCTTATAATAAAACATTTTCAGATTTATGTTTTCAAAATTGAACAATTAAAATTTTTATGCCCAGGAGATCAAGTAATTTCAATACTATTATTTATTCAAATATGAAAATTAATGAACTGGATAATTTAAAATTGACCAGTTTCAAACTCAATGCGTTTACATTGACATTTTTTTCATGAGATGCGTAAAATTGTACAATTTAAAATTTAACGCCTTTTAATTTATACAATTTTTAATTTAAGGGAGCTGCACAGGATTTTCCAAA
Organism: Andricus curvator; assembly: GCA_932195095.1. NCBI lineage: Eukaryota > Metazoa > Arthropoda > Insecta > Hymenoptera > Cynipidae > Andricus > Andricus curvator. Next base: position 66,529 of record CAKNYM010046907.1, on the reverse strand, counting down.
ATTTCAACAAATTTTAGAAGACGTCAAGGGAATTAGAGAGATTTGACCGATTTTGTAAAAGTTTTCAAGTGGTTTCAAAAGATTTCAAAAGATCTATAGATACCTCAAAGTATTTAAAAATATTTTAGGGAATGTCGACGTATTACGAAATATTTCAAGGGTTTTGCTTCTTGAACATTCCTAAGTTATTGGATGAATTATTTCAAAACTTTCATCAGGAATCCAAAATAAAATTTTTCTATCTACCTCGGATATTTACATTACAATTTTGAATGATTAATGATGGTTCATAATAATTTTGTATACCTCCTTTGTTCGGTAATTTTCAACTTTCAGGATTTTCTAAATGCGGTTATTTTATGAAATACCCTTATACATATAGATTAATTTTTAATGTACTTTATGAATTAAAAAAATTAAATTGAATCTTAGGGTTGCGCATTATATGCAGACAAAAATATATAAGCTTCCATAAAAAGATTCCATAATTTTTAATTGCAGAATTTTGAAAAAAAATTTAATGTCAATCTTTTGTCGTAATCTGAATATTTGCGATTTGTGAAATTTTTTTTTACCAATTCATGCGTATTTGTAGAGTTTGTCGCGATCTCTCGAAATCTTCAACATTAACAAAACGGCGACGGTTTTTCTAAAAATATTAAGACTCGATTTTCTCAAAAAACCCACAGTTATATTTTTTTCCAATTTTTTTTTTTGAATTTGTACTATCATAAGGCAAATACCTTGTGAGTTTTATGCGTGCTAAATAATTTTGTGGCCAGAAGAATTTTTTTCATAAAATCGAATTTTCGCATTTTTCTTGGAAACAATAACAGATACGAAAAAATGTTAAGAAAATAGTTTGCACAGTTGAAAAAGTTCTACACTTTTCGTTAGACATTCAAAATTATTCTTTGAGTTTTAACTTTTACCTATTACTGTGCATCCGAATTTGCATAGAGACATTAGACTATCACAGAATAATAGACAAAATTAATAAGGACATTTTGGAATTTCAATTGTTCATTTATATATATATATATATATATATATATAAAATTTGTAAAACAAGTTGAAGGACTAAAAACGTATGGGAAAGGAGAAGGGTCAATAAGAGCCGATTTCGGCCCCCTCCAAATTTGACAAAAGCCTGTTGGAAAATGTGTGTTAATGCTAAAAAAAGGTTTCTAAAGACATTAGAGCCTAAACGGAGTTGCTCAAGGTCGATACAAGGTCATATGAAGGTCAAAATTAGTGGGCCCCTTATCTCAGAAACTATCCGCTATCCGCCTTAGACAAAAATGACTTCTACAAAAATTGTAGGATATTTATTGGGCACTACGCCAGTGATCTTACTGTTGACCTGGAACTCGATCTTAAAGGTCATTTAAGGGTAATTTTCTTATTTTAAATAGGAGCCCTACATTTTACATCGCAAAATGTAGGATATTGAGCGGGCATTACATCAGTGACAGCACTTTTGACATTGAAATCGATTTTCAAAGTCATCTGTAGATCATTATCCGATTTCGAATAGAAACCCCAGATTTTACACCGGAAATAAGTAAAAGGGTCCATGACTTACACGACGCGAAATTCTCCGGTCTTTATTTGCGGTGTAAAATGTGGGGTTCCTATTTGAAACCGGTAATGATCTACAGATGACTTTGAAAATCGAGTTCAATGTCAAAAGTACGGTCACTGATGTAATGCCCGATCAATATCCTACATTTTGCGGTGTAAAATGTGGGATTCCTATTTAAAATACGAAAATGACCCTTAAATGACCTTGAAGATCGAGTTCCAGGTCAACAGCGAGGTCACTGATGTAGTGCCCGATAAATGTCCTACAATTTTTGTAGAAGTCATTTTTGTCTAAAACTTTCATTTTTTGAGATAAGGGGCCCACTAATTTTGACCTTCATATGACCTTGTATCGATCTTGAGTAACTCCGCTCAGGCTCTACTGTGAAAGGGGTCAAACCCCACCTTTTTTATTTGAAAAAATATTTTTTACAAATTTTTGTTTAAATAAAAAATATATTCTATAAGTTTTATACGGTTTTATACACAAAAGTAATTTAGCCCGCACAAAACTGACGAGGTATTTTCCTTATAATAGTACAAATTTAACAAAAAATTGGCAAAAAATATAAGTGTGGGTTTTTTGAGAAAATCGACTTTTAATATTTTTAGAAAAACCGCCGCCCTTTTGTTAATGTTGACAGGGGAGGCGGAAGCCCTATGTACGGTGGATAGTACTACCCAGTTGAAATTTCTGAAGGTGGGTAATTACCCACCTGAAAATTCGAACAAAACAAAGACAATAATAACAAAAACCTTCCTACTCCTCCTGCGCACTCCCGCGGCCAGCAAAACTACCCACCTGGGCTCAACACGTTTAGCCGGCCCTGAATGTTGAACATCAGGAAAGAAATCTTAAATATCTCAATTAGGTCAAAAGTTATATAAGTTTAAAGAAAAAATTTGTGTTTTTTTTTTAAAAACAAGGCAAAAACTTCGAATACGCATAACTTGGTAACAATTTTTTTTCACAAATCGCAAAAATACGTATCGCCTAATTTGCTCTAAAAAACAATATATTTTGTCCCTGAGAGATTCTGCGACTTCCCGTGTGGAACCTGCGTGAATTGAAATGGATTCCGTCAGTGCTTTAGGTTTGTAAATTTTTACGAATTTTTATTTCTTATCTGTAAGAAAATCATATTTCAAAAATAAATTTTAGAAGCTCTATAAATTATCTTACAAGATTTTTTGCAATTTGGAATCTTTTCTATGTTGAAAATGTCAAATGCACCTGAAAAATAATTAAAAAACTTTCATAAATGAAAATAGAACAAGACACTGAATCTTTAAATTGACCAAGGTTTCCTAATAATAATTAGCGAGAGTTTTGAAATTTATTTCAAATTTATGATGTCCTTGTAAATGAGTTATTCTTCTAAATAAACTTATTTCAAGCTTTGAAGATTTCAATATAAACCAAATCGAAAAAGAATTTGGAAGATTTTGGGATAATTTTTTTAATTTTTGCATGATTTAAACAAAATTTTAGGAAAACTTGAATTATTTCAAAGAACATTCCAAATTTTGAGAAGTTTTGAAAAGATAAAAAAATAATTTAAAATTTGAAAAGTTTTCAAAAAATTTTAAACAAAATGTAGATTTCTGAAAATTTTGAAGCGTTTTAAAGATTTGGAAAAGCTTCTAAAAAATAATTTTTTTTTAAGATTCCAGAAAATGTTTTAATTCATTTTTTATTTTGAAAAATTAACTTTAAGGGAATATTTAAAAAGATATTATCTAGCACTCTTTCAAAGAATTTCGGAAAAGAGTGTCGACATTTTTAAAAACAAAATTTAACAACAAAAATTTAAAACAAAATGTAAATTGAAGATTTGGAACAAAAAATTTAGAAGCTTTTTAAGAATTTTGAAACATTTCAAGAGAATAACAAAATTTTATTAAGATTTCTAGGCAAATTTAAAATGATTTTTTTATTTACGAAAATTTATTTGAAGATAATATTTAAAAACATTTCAAAACATTCCAAAAGATTTCGAAAATTATCAAAAAAGAATCGGGAATATTTCAGGGCAATTTAAAAAATTTTTTTTAGAATTTTAGGACAAATTTTAATAATTTTGAAATATATTCAGAAGTTCTTAAAAATTTCAAAAATGATTTTAAATTGGAAAATATTTTTAAAAAACTTGAAAAAAATGAAGATTTTTTAAGAATTTGAAATAAAATTGTGAAGTTTTTTAAAGGGTTTGAAAGGTTTCAATATATTACAAAACTATCTCAAGGCTCCTGGGAATATTTAAAGTTATTCTTTATTTAAAAAAAATAATTTTAGGAGAATATTTACAAAGATTTTTAAAACATTTCAAAAGATTTCCGAAATTTTCACATACCAATACGGAAGATTAATAAAATATTTAAAAAAATTTTCCCAGCAACAAAAATTCCTAAATATTTTTCAAACTGACCCAAAATTTCCTAAAATTATGTAAAATCCGGTAAGATAAAAAAAATGCTTAGAAATTTTTTGATACTTTCTCGACATATCTGAAATCTTCAAAAATCTTTTTGTTTCTTGCGAAACCTAGAAAAATGATATTTATATAACTCTGAAGCCAATAAAGACAGAATCTTCAAAACTAAATTTCTTATTTTGTATTAAGAATTATTTTTCCCTTTAAATTATAATTTTGCTAAGATTTTCTTTCTTTCTTGACTAAAACGTCTTTTTTCATTGAAAAATCAACTATTTTTGTGAGAATTCGTCTTTTTGGTTTGAAAATTCATCTCTTTTGGAAGAAATTTCATCTGTTTTGTATTAAATTTGCAACTGTTTGTATTAAGATTAATATCTTTATTTGTTTGAGGATTCAACTATATAGTTGACATTTTTGGTTATGAATTCAACTGTTTTTTATTTAAAATTAAGATATCTTCAGATTGAAATATAAATTATTATATTAACTACTTCTTTATTGTTGAACATTCGTTTAAAAAAAATTAATTCTACTTTTAAAATTCTGTCTATTCTATTCTATCTTCAAAATTCATGTGATTTCAATTTAGGACTCACGGGTCCGGAGACTGAGGAGATCCATGATTTCAGTATAAATATGCGTCTTAGTTTCAGGTAGGAGTGTCCTAAATTTAAGGTCTTCTCAACCTTACACTTACTCTTTAGTATAAGTATCTCTTAATTTTAGGTCTTAACTAACTGAATTTCAGTCTATTTGCTTCTTGACTTTAATGATCAAACCACATTTCTAATTTTAGATTTCATATGATTCTTTTTGTGAGGCCGTGCCAAGTCCCACTGATTAAGTCTTCCCGGGACAATTATTGTCAGGATAAGCCTTCCTAGGACATCCCTTCCAAAAGGACATCACCTCCCAAAGTAAATTTCCTCCCGAGAAATCTCTTCCCACGCAAGAAAGTTGAAGTCCACCTTTTAAAGGCATACCGGGACAACTCTTCCCAAAGAACCAGGCTTCCCGGACATCCCTTGCCACGACGATTCGAGTGAAAACACTATTGGACATCCCTTCCCCTATCAATACATTCAGATGCTCGGGCTCTAATAATGTTGGATAAGTCTATCTAGAAAATCTCTTTTGACTGACAAAAAATAGGAGTTCCTTTAAGGCATCATTGGACAAGTATTTCCAGGAAATGTCTTCCTGAGAGACGTCTTCCCGCAGGAAATCACTTCCCACTTTACAAAAAATGAGATGCTTCTAGGCACCTTTAGACAGATCTTCCTGGGACACGTCTTCCCAGTAAATCACTTCCCACTTCCAAAAAAGTATGAGATGCTTCGAGGCACCATCGGACAAGTCTTCCGAGGAAATCAATTCCTACCTTTAAAAAAATAGGAGTTGCTGCGAGGTAACATTGGACTGGTCTTCCCCGGACAAGCCTTCCCAGGAAATCATTTCCACTTCCAAAAAAATATGAAATGCTTCGAGGCACCATTAGACAAGTCTGCCCGGGACATTTCCCATTTTTCTAAAGGTGGGAAATGATTTCTTGAGAAGGCTTGTCCCGGGAAGACTTTTGCAATGGTGCCTCGAAGCTTCTCATATTTAATTTGGTTTTGGGATGTAATTTCATTAGAAGACTTGTCCCGGGAAGACCTGTCCAATGTTCCATTGCATAAGCTCCTATTTTTAAAGGTTAGAAGTGATTTTTTGGGAGAACTTGTCCCGGGAAGACTTGTCTAATGGTGCCTCGAAGCATGTCATGTTTTTTTGAAGGCAAGAAGTGATTTCCCCGGATAACTTATCCAATATTATTAGAGCCCGAACGCCTGAATGTAGAAATATGGGAAGGAATGTCTAATAGTGCACTAATTCGAATCGTTGTGGGAGGGGATGTCCGGGAAAGCCCTATTCTTTGGAAAAGATATTTGGGAAAGCCTTGTCCTTTGGGAAAAGATATCTGGTGAAGCCTTGTGCTTTGGGAAGAGATTTCCCGGTAGGACATTTCCTTTGGGAAGTTATATCCTGTGAAGAATGATCCATTGGCATGATATCTCCTCGCATGAATTTTCCTAGGAAGAATTTTCCTGCGATGACTTATTCGATGTGACTTGTCCCGACCCCCAAGGCAGCAAGCAAAATAAGGAATCTCAAGACTGCGTCTCTAGACAACTGTGACTTGGTAGCCAGTAATTAACAAGTTCTAAGAATGTTTCCTAGGACGAGTGCCACTCAGTATAAATTGACAAGTCCCAATAGTGTGTTTCAGGAAGATTGGCTATCAGCAACAATTCAACAAGTCAATCCGTTCCATTAGTCATGATGTCATGCTCCCCGCGGACCCAGCCCAGATAACAAAATGCCTTCACAGTGCGAGCATTATGGGCCGCACGCGTGCGGATAAGGCCGCATTACGTGAGTGCATATTGCCACGCAGATGTGTCTTCCATGTGGTCGCATATGTTTCGCACTACGTGAAAGTCGCACGCGTGCGGGTAAAATGCGAGCATGTAGAGCAAGTAAGATGATTGTCGAAATGATTGTTAAAAATATTCAAATGATAACTCGATAAATACAATTTGAACTTGGCACTGAATAATTATAAATAAAAAGAGTATGATTTTTCGAGCCAAACTCAAATGTGAACAATACTCTCCACGTGCAAAGAATTGAGGTTATATTATTTGTTTATGTTCACCACAGAAGGAAAATGAACAGGTGGTATAATCCCTCGATCACATACTAAGAACACATGAAATTAAATACTAATTACAGATATAAAATTAATACAGCACAAAAAACCGAAAAACTGACGACAGAAATTCCAAGATAGTTTTTCACCCTATCTAATTTGATGAAAAACTATTTTTTCGGAAGATACTATAAAAATAAAGTTCTGCCCTATACATTATTAATATTAACAATTTTACCCAATGAAAATATTCTTAAATGGTTTATTTATGCTGTTAAATTATTAATAAAAAATTATAGCGATTCATGCATGTATTGTGCTCTCATTGTGCTCGCACTTCATGCTCGCACGTGTTCGACTACTCTGCGACTCCTTGCATCACGCACGGTGTGACGAGAACGCAGTATTTGTGCACGCACGACGTGAGACTCACCGCGTGCTAGTAAAATGCAACGCACGATTGTTATCTGGTAATATCCGGCTGAAAGAACCAAATAATGTTGGTAAATTAATTACGGCTGGCGCGGGGCAGCGATGGAGGAACGCATTATCACTTTAAAGTCAATGAGACACGATGCCAAATTGAGAAGGTGAAAAACAACCGATGTTGTAAAAGGCTAGTTGAGATTCTATTAATTTACTTTAATTATAATTTCACCATGATCCGAGTTCCAACCCGCGAGTCAACTCGTACACGCCCATGCGAGAAATATAAAAAATAGGTCGAGTATTGAGCTCCGGCAAATTTTGCCGTATTTCAAGTTTCTAGTCCGGCAAATTTTTTGTGTCAATAAGAAACTTTCTGTTCCGATAATATTTTTTGCAACTTTGGAAAAATAGCAGAATATTTTACTACTTTATCATAAAATGAGGAATATCAAGTTACACAAAGTGTCACATAATCAAGAACATAACACACTCAAAGCACACTAAAGAATTGCTCATCACTTCACTATTCCTATAATAATACACTTTGTCACCAATTTGCGAATCGTCTAGCAGATAGCAGCACTTCAGATTCAAATCACGAATCCTCACGATCACTCTTCTGTGACCAGTAACTAACACGCGTATTTTTAAAAGTGAGACTTGGAAAAGGGGTTCGAGATGTGACAGATCACTCTTCTGTGACCAGTCACTAAAATGCCGTACTACAAAATTAAAATACGGCAAAAAATGCCGTATCTGTATACACTACGTAAAAAATATTCAGTTAGTTCTGTAAACTAAATCTAGATTTAGGCAACTGGAGGTATATGTCCTCCGACTCGTCACTTCCCACAACACCAGAAAACGATCAAGTCGAGAAAATCACTGGATTATAATAAGAAGGGAAAAAAACTGGTCACTGTTAATGGATTACTTATCGCTTTACTTCGCGATATCCCGACAGAGGCGTAAGCACGAAAAACTGTTCGAGAATCACTTCTTTAAGTTTAGAACAGTTTACGTTAGAATAAGAATTAGGACTTTAGACTGGACGGTTCAGAACTAGAACCGATAATTCATGTCACTCTTTATAATTTAGGTCCTGGAGTCTCACTGCTGAACTGAGGAGAGAAAGCTGAATACCCTCAATCCAAGCCTAGTGAGCCACCATGACAACAACATTGCTGCATCACACCCGCGGTCGCAAGGCCTCGAGCGACAGACAACAAGAAAAGCGACCGCGCAGAACAATAGCGTCAGGGACAAGCTCCCAAATAATCAAAAACCTTATTAGGAACAGTAAACACTTCTCAATTATAAACGAAAATATTTATTGTTGCAAACAGATACAGTACAATGCTATGGAATCTTTTTCTATTTGCTGTAGGGTGGTCTCTCTAGAGAGACCACCCTAGATTGACTGAGATTGGCTGCAATTCAAAAATAAAATCGTCAATCGACAATTTTGGTGAAATGCAATTCAAGTCAAATATGGTGAATTGCATTTAATATCCAATTGTTAAATCGCAATTGAAAAATTTGTCAGTGAATTGAATTGAATGTCTGCAACTGCAGTGAATTGTAGATATGCAATAGAACCAGTGTGCGGTCTATTGTACTGAATTGTTTCTCAAGCCAATGAACCGTCTTTTGGATTTAATTGACGACGTTCAATTCAAAAAGAATTTTGTAAATGGTTTTATATTATCCAATAGAGGTTAATGTAAAAATGGAGATTGGTCATGTGATGCATCTAATTGCATTGAATCGCACATAAATGTATAGATCGGAATTGTTTTTAATTAGAGTTTTGCAATAAAATTTTAATTTATTGAATAATAAAATAATACGTTAATAAATAGTATTATTGAAGAGATTGAAGTGGTTAATTGATAATAAGGAATAAAAGTTGTTATATAATTTGTACCTTTGAACTAAAGTTCAGTAAATATTGATTGTTTAATGAGAGTAAAAGGTGACTTTGGACATAAATTAACAATATAATACAAATAATATTTATCGAATTTTGTTGACTTAAAGTACTTATTAAAACTAATTCAATATTTAATGAATGAAGTAAAATATTTAAGTTTGAAAATTATTGAAAAAATCACTAATTGTTGAAATAAAAAAATATATTTTAAAATTATATTCATTTAGTAGTATTATTAGAAATGGGTAAATAAATAAATTAAAACGCAGTGAATTTAACTTCTTTCAAAAACTACGTTCTTTATTGATATCGCACGAGGAAGAAACGTCTGTATTCGATAAAGAGTTTCTCAAGACTAAACTCTTAGGACTGAAAGAATCATAAAGTCCCAATGAACGTCGTCACTAAAGGATAGTATTTCTCCCTATGAAATCATTGCTTATGTTTATAATAACTCTCTGGCACTCACCATGTCGATTCAGTTTTGATTGAAACCATAAGAGAGTATTTAAAGTTAACTTACGTGATAGAAACCATACAATTCAACACGCCTCCTCGAAAATTAATCGACAATATTTCCGTAGAATGTGCTATTAACTGCATAATAAAATTCAAAACTTATCATTCACTCAATATTTACATTTAAAAAAAAAATTTCATCCTTAATACTATTGTACACAAGACAGACCTTCCTCGCGCTATCTCTATATCACTGGGGCTAGTACAAATGGTCCAACATTCGTTGCATAGGATTGGGGAAACCCAGAAAAACCCAACCAGACCATTAAAAATTTAAACATTACAAATATTTATTATATACAAATTCAGTCATTCCAGGCCCATTCCTGTTCTGAACTCCAGGAATTTTACTGCTGGCAGTGGCTTCGTTAGTGCGTCTGCCAGTTGGCTACCTGTAGGAATAAATTTCAGTTTAATTATCTTTTTCTCTACTTGTTCTCTCGAGACATGATACTTTATATCAATATGCTTTGATCGCTTGTGACTGCTTGGATTATTCGCGATACTAATGCAACCTGTATTGTCTTCGTAAATTATAATCGGATCTGAAATATTTATATTAATGCTCATTGCTAACGATTTTAACCAGAGTGCTTCTTTTACAGCCTCATAAAGAGCCATATACTCTGCTTCTGTAGAAGAGCTTACTACCGATGCTTGTTTCTTTGTATTCCAACATATCGTGCAGCGTTGATACAACTTGAACAAATAACCCGTTGTGCTCTTTCGATCTGTCCCTTCACCACCACCCCAATCGGAATCAACATAACCACTCAAAAGGTCTTCAAAGTCACCCTTCACATAAATCAATTTAATATCAGCCGTACCTTTGAGATATCTTAGAACTCTTTTTAGATTTTGCCAAAGTTCTTTGTTATTTTTATTTGCATAACGACTCAAAATACTTACTGCTGCACTTAAATCGGGTCTGGTACAAATCATTATATACATTAAACATCCAATTAAATTTCGACAGGGTGCTTCGTATTTTTCATCAGAACTCAAAGCTACATAATCTAATTTACTTGGGAGAGGTGTATTTACAGATTTGCAATTGTACATATTAAACTTTTCTAAAACTGTATTGATATATGCACTTTGGTCCAATGTTAATTTTCCATTGGTTCTTTCAACTTTAATTCCCAAAAATAATCTAATATCACCTAAATCCGTCATTCGAAATCTGTTCATCAAATAATTTTTAAAACTTTTCATTATTTCATCATTAGCAGTCGCAATCACAAGATCGTCTACATATAATACCACATATATATTTTCCATTATTTTCCCTTTATCAAGAATATAAATGCAACGATCAACTGATGAATTTCGGAAGCCTTTTTCTATAAGAGCTTTTTCAAACATTTCGAACCAACATCTCGCAGCTTGTTTTAGACCATACAAAGCTTTATTTAATTTGCAAACCTGATTGCCATTACTTTTAACATTTTGTGGAACTTTCATATAAATTTCCTCTTTTAATACGCCATTTAAAAATGCCGTTTTCACATCCATGTGATGAACTAATAACTCATTTTGGTTCGCAAATGCAACTATAAATCTAAAACTCGAAATTCTCGCAACTGGTGCAAATGTCTCATCGTAATCTACTAAATACTTTTGACTAAAACCGCGAGCCACTAAACAAGCTTTGTATTTCTGTGGATTCCCAAATTCATCGTTTTTGATCGTAAATACCCATTTACAGTCTACAATGTTTCTTTCTTTTGGCTTCGTTACTAATGTCCAAGTTTTATTTATAATGAGTGAATTTATTTCATCTTGAATGGCTGTTTCCCATTGAACTCTATCGTCCCTTGTTTTTATTTCCTCGAACGAGGAGGGTATTTTATGAACAACTGACTGAGCGCACAGGAGATAATCATTGTATACAGTACTTTCATCGTAAGCAATATGAGGGCGTAGTTTAATCCTGTCACTCCTTCTAGTCCCGACTTTATTTTCCGGCAATACTTGATTTTCTATTTCGGTTTCAATTACAGATTTACTAGTTTCGCGATTTTGAATTACTTTTTCATCCATCGGCTCCAGTGTATCTGATTTACCACTTTTATCAGATTTACTTGTCTCAAATCCATCTGATTTCTCAACATCAGATTTACTACTTTGCATTTCTACTGATTTTGACAATACGTCAGATGCATCAGTTTCACGACAAACCTTTTGATTTGCCTCTTTCATCACTGGCCGAGATTTCAAGTAATTTACCTCATCTACAATAACATCCCTCACTAGCACAAATTTATTATTTTCAACATCCCAAACTTTATACCCATTAGGTTCAAAACCAACTAATATTCCTTTCCAGGATTTTTCTTCGAATTTTCTTTTCCTGGTTTTATTATGAATGTAAACTGTCGAACCGAAAACCTTTAAATATTTTAGTTGTGGCTTTTTACTATGCCACAATTCAAACGGGGTTTTATTTACTTTTAGAGCTTTTGTGGGAGTTAAGTTAATTAAATAGGTAGCAGTGAGAACCGCTTCTCCCCAAAACTCTTTTTCTAAACCTGCACCGTTTATCATTGCACGTGCCCTTTCAGTTATCGTTCGGTTCATTCTTTCCGCTACACCATTTAACTGAGGAGTTCGCGGAACCGTTAAATGATAAGTAATTCCCTTTTGTACGCAATAGTTTTTCATTTCATTCGATAAATATTCTCTACCGTTATCGCAATACAAATTCACAATTTTTAAATTAAAATGAGCCTCGCTCTTTGCCACAAAATCTTTAAAAACTGAGAAAACTTCGGACTTATTAGAAATTAAATACGTTACAACGTAGTGAGTGAATTCATCGATCATCGATACGTAATAGTTCTTGCCGTTAATTGTAGAAGGAGTGATAGGACCACACACGTCTGTATGAACTATAAACAATGGTCTTTTTATATGACTTTTATCTTTTACTTTCTCGAATGGTAACCGAGCTTGTTTACCATTAATACACGCTTCACATAATTCATCAGTTGGAGTCACTTTTTTGAGATGACCTGAATCTACGACCATTTGCTTATTTTTCAATTCTAAGAATTTTGCTTTACCCATGTGGCCTAAACGCTGGTGCCACAAATCATAATTATTTCCCATTGCATTATATATTTGAGAATTATTATTAAAATTTTCCCTTTTCGTAACTTTAAAATTAATAGCTACTAAATTATTTGAGGGCTCACCATACATTACCATAACACCTTTTTTGTAAATGCTTACTCCACCTTTCTCATCAAAGATGATACTCATCCCATTCTGTTGCAGTTTCCTAACTGACAGCAAATTGTATGGAACTTCCGGGCTGTAGAAGACGTCTTCAAGAGTACATTTAAATCCCATATTGCTCGTCACATAGATTTTTCCTTTCTTTGTTGCTGTAATAAATTGTTCATTTTTAGCAATGGAGATTTTCTTCGGTGGATGCAATTCAATCGCATTGGAGAACACGTTGTCTTTATTTATGAGGTGATCTGATGCTCCAGAGTCCAATAGGAAAATCAACTTGTCACTTCCGGTAGCTTGATACTTTCCAGTCATAAAAGCAAAGCCCGATATATTATTGTCACCCGACGCCATCTGCGTCGTGTGGACCTCTTGAACTGTTCTGTTTCGTTCCGCTTTGTACTGTTGATTTTTCTTATAGTAGAAACAGTCTTTAATTTTATGACCCTTTCGTCCACAATGATGCATTTTCCATCAGACGAATTTTTATTTGTTTTGAATCCTGACGAGAATCGTGAGCCTCTTCCTCTCCTATTTTGGCCTCTGTAATTGCTCCTGTTGTTCTTTAAATTATTATGATTATTTCCCTTCGGAGTTTCAACATTTGCTTGCAGCACTTTAGCACTCGTGTTTTCACTTTCATTTTTCAGTTTTGTCTCGTGGTCAAGAAGTCTCGTTTTCACAAAGTCTAATGTAATTTGGTCTTCAGTCAGTGTTTCAATTACAGTTGATACTGTCTCAAATGTTGCGGGAAGACTCGTTAACAAATATGACACCTTTTGATTTTCATTCACAGATACGCCTGCTGCTGCTAGCTCTGTTATTTATACCATTAAACCATTTTCCCTTTCAGGGTAGGCGTGACACTACCCGATTCGGGTAGTGTTTCTAGGTTTTTTCTTGTAGTTATAAATAACTACAAGTGTGGGCTCACCACACCCACGATGTGCCAACAGCACTCATGTCAGTATTCTTGAATGGTCACCCATCCAAGTACTAACCGCGTCCAACGCTGCTTAACTTCAGTGATCTGACGAGAACTGGGTTTTTCAGCGTGGTATGGCCGTTGGCCATATTAACTAGTTTATTAACTATTATACATATTAACTAGTTAGTTATTAAATCATCAAAAATTTCGAAATGGTCTTTCAATGATGTGTCACCCTTCATTTTCAATCTGCACAACCGGTTACGAACAGACACTTCAGTAGCAGCACTTTTTCTTTCGTAAATAGCATCTAAACTTTACAGAATAGATTTTGCAGTACATCCTGGTGTATCATATTTGAGATATGCGTCTGATAAATATTCAACGATAACACATTTGGCAACTTTTTCATTTTTCTTCCACCTTTGATTCTCAGGATCAGGACATTCTCCGTCTATTACTTCAAGAACATCAAGTTCATCCAGCAAATTCCGAATCCTATGTTTCCATGCAATATATTTACTACCATTGAATGGCTGTATATTTCTCTTGTCCTGTGATCTATTCATTGTCACTTGCACTAAGAACTTAACACTCAAACAAGTAAAATTTTTCACAGTTCAAATGAACGAAATAATTTTTTTTTAATTAACAGTTAATGCACAATGTAAACTGGGCCCATAACCTATTAGAAATGGGTAAATAAATAAATTAAAACGCAGTGAATTTAACTTCTTTCAAAAACTACGTTCTTTATTGATATCGCACGAGGAAGAAACGTCTGTATTCGATAAAGAGTTTCTCAAGACTAAACTCTTAGGACTGAAAGAATCATAAAGTCCCAATGAACGTCGTCACTAAAGGATAGTATTTCTCCCTATGAAATCATTGCTTATGTTTATAATAACTCTCTGGCACTCACCATGTCGATTCAGTTTTGATTGAAACCATAAGAGAGTATTTAAAGTTAACTTACGTGATAGAAACCATACAATTCAACAAGTATAATAAATAAAAAAGTGTGATTTGTACTAAATTCAAAATTAACATACATTTTTTTGAGATGGAAAAATTTGGTCTAATGAAGAGAATGCAATGTAATAAATTTTCAATAATTTGTTTGACTTCTGAGTTACTTAAGCATATTAAAAACAGTGAAATGAGTGAAGATGTTATTTTTTCCAGAATACAAATTAATTATAAAAATTACTGTGGGATGATAACATAAGGAAAACTTTGAAGCAGGTATAAGTCATATAGACAACAATAATACTCTGTCGAATAAGCACATTTTTCTTTTTTATTCAGGTTTATTTCAGAATATAAAATTAAAAATAAAAGTAGGGATAATCTTATCTGCATTTTTATATTATAGAAGTGTCATAGATTTTATCTGTATTTATCCATCGAAACTATTATTAACATTAATATTATATATTAATTAATTTTGATATATTAATTAATATTATATATATTCAAAGTACAATACAATGTATTTTTTCATGTGTTTAATAATACTTTAAAAATTTGCATTGCATTGAAAATTTACAATTAAATTCTATTTATTTTATTACATTCATTTGAAAACTGACAATTCAATTCAATTGGCATCATTCCGTAATGATGGAATGCCACCAATTGCATCTTTACGATTTAAATTTCAATGATAAGTTCTACCAATTGCATTTAATTGCAAATGCTCATTTCAACATTTCCATTTAAATACAATTGACCTTTTTTATTTGCAGGGCTCCCCTGTTTGAAAGTATAATTATTATAGGTAAATAAATATAAGCCTATACAAATTTTTCTCCTCAAATGTTTTTACAAGCGATTGAAAAGAATTTTTTTTACCTGTTCTCGAAAAAGAGAAACTGGAGCATTGCCGAAAGATTAAACCCTTGCGAACCATAACAGATTGACTCTTTAAAGTAATTACTAGTTACTTGTAACATTTTGATCCTACTTCGGATCTCAATGCGAAGGAATGTTGTTTACATAAGTAAATTGATCTTAAATTCTTTTTTGTCTACTGGCCGTAAAAATCCTTTATCAAGGTGTTACATTAAAACGTTTCGTCCGTCGACGCCGGACCTCATCAGTAATAAGATCTGTTGAGAACATTTTTATAAATACTTAGCGAAACACAATTCATCTCTTAAGATATATCTATTCGAAATGTAACCATTCAAATTCAATCTTACCATCAGATCTTTAGAAAATTACAAGGTTTAAGAGTGTTGATATGAGACATAAGCTCATCACATAGATTCCATTACACATAAGTTGGTTTTTCAAATCTTCTATGTGTATACTCAGCTTATGCTCCAATACCTCAACGCTTCTACTGCTCCAAAATCCTTGAATTTTTCCCTAATCATCTGGAAAAATCCTATCCTCCATTTCAGATAATAATCTGGTTGATTCCATAGTTTCGAGCATACTATTTAGATATATCCATTGATGTTGTGGTTTTGGCCAGGTGATAGTAATTAAATAAATTGATCCTAAATTCTTTTTTGTCTACGTATTTATTTGTTTCGCTAAATATTTATAAAAATGTTCTCAACAGATTTTAATCTTATTACTGATGAGATCCGGCTTCGACGGATGAAACTTTTCAATGTAACACCTTTAGAAAGTATTTTCACAGCCAGTAGACAAAAAAGAATTGAAGATCAATTTATTTACACCAGAGACTCGATAGATAAACAATCTCGGGGGTTGCCTGAAAATAGCCTTGTTCATATAGCGCGTACAGCGAAACGCAAACAGTCAGGGCCGCCTGAACCGTTTCCATAATATTGCGCAATCTACTTGACTGAGTAGTATGCATGCGTAGTAGCATGCCCTTCAGAGGCGGAGTCGCAATCGTCTCTCGCCCTGCCCCCTGAGAAACAGCTAGGACCAGCAATTCTAGGAATTCATATAAGGCGTGCGATCGCGCGTTCAAATAGTGAGTCTCTGGTGTAATTACTACTCTACTGAAAAAGCCTACATAGTAAACCAGATGGGAACCCGCATAGGTTCCCATATGGGATCCTATATAGTATTCCTCGCTCAATTTAGGATATGAGATAGGTTGGGAAATATTTTGTGGGTTTCCAAATGGGTTCTTATATGAATACCGTTATGGAAACCTATTGATTGCTCCTACATGAAATCCGACATGGGATTATAACTTTTTTCAAATGAAATATGTTTTGGAAGTTTTGGGTACATAATCGGCAATCTTAAAAACCCCCAAAAATACCGCGCAGCCGCGGCTGTCATAGAAAACCACTGCGCACTCCCTAAATATTAATTGCAAACCCATCCATGTAGGAACCTTCATAAATACCCATAATAAGAACTCATATAGATTCCCATTCTATATTCCTATCTCAGATCGTAATTTGACTCAGGAATTCAAACAGGGATCCCATATGGGTTCCCACATAAGTTCCAATGTAGTTTACTATGTAGGCTTTTTCGGTAGGGTATCACCTGGCAAAAACCACAACATCAATTCATATATAAATAATATGTTCGAAACTATGGAATGTTGTTTAAATTTACAATTCTAAAATTCTTGTAAATTCGGTTACGAACGCCTAATGGAGCTTCCTCTATTTCTTCTGGGGTCATATCTTCAACTGCGCCACTGTTCATGTTTATTTTCACCCGTTTTTCAGAGACAGTTCTTGTTGTGAATATTCCGCGAAGAAGATGGCTACCCTCCACTATTGCAAGAACATCGCCAGTGGATGTTGTTAATACTATTTCTTCTTCGGTTGGCATGGGCCCAAAGGAATGACGTCCTACTTTCACTTGAATTGGTTTATCGGGAGGAAAAACGTATCTTCGAAATTCAAAATGCCGGCGGGGATTACAAAGTGGCATAAGCCGAATAAATCTAAGTTGGTCAAGTTTAAATCCAACTATGAGAGAAGAACGATGCGTGGAAGAAGGAGATTTGGAACTGGTAGGAACAGGAGACCTGGCGGAAGGAGACCTCGTCCTGTCACGAAGACGTGGCTCGACAGGAGGAACAGACCTGTCAGGATTATGATGTCTGTCAGGAGAAGAAGAAGATCCGCGAGTAGGAACACCAGGAATAGGGTCACCATTAGGTAAACATTCGAACTGTGAATATAATTCTGCAACAAGAAAAAGAGGATTGATTTTTGTAAGTACATAGTCGTAATCGTATCTTGGTATATGATGTACCCCTTGTGGCAATTTTGTGAGGCAAGTTTCAGGGCATTGACACATTTAAGTTGAGTTTTACTACACATATCAGTCACACGATCAACACAATATTGATAATATTCAATGTCTCAGTTTGAAGTCCGAAATTACATTCGGTTCATGACGAAAAAGTATACATAAAATAAAATTCATATTAATGATATTTGAAGAAGTTAATTCAAAATGCACGCATTAAACGAATTTTAAATTTGAAAAGAATAATTACCATACCAACTTTGGTTTGAGCTAAAGAAGTTCAGAGAAAATTAACTACTCTTCTTCACAAATGTTTTTATATGGCTCATTAGGGATAACAATTTAGGCTTGAAAATATTTTTTCTGTACAAGTAAAAATGTTCAATTCTATCAAAATCATCATACATAATTAATATTAAGAGATTTAAGCTAACAACTTATATTAGGGTGGTCCAAAAAAGTTTTTTTTTCCGAAAAGTGAATACGCTTTCCGATTTTTTCAAATCATAAGCCAAATAATGAAGTTTTGCCCCTAGAAGAACTCTATCAGATAATTCTAAGTGCTGCCTCAAAGATGTGTGCAAAATAGTCCAAAAATGATCTTCATCTTTAAACGAATTTTTTTTTGTAGCAACAAGTGAATACAAATTATTGGGACCATTATTTATGACATCTATTACAGTCAGAAGAAAAAAATTTAACCCATTTTTGTACATGACTTTTTGACGTTCATAAATAATTGAAAATTATTCCTTCTTTGCAAAAGTTACAGGTTTCCATTGGTCATGATTTGCGTGCGCATAATATTGCTAGCGGACCATTCTTCTCGGTTCTTGATGTACTAAAATAACGATTAAAATTTCGATTTTTTTTTTAAACGCAGATAAATTTAGCCCAAAAGTTTTTAGTTTTTCATATTTTTACTAAAAAATTTACAATTTTCGTCTTCAATAGGGTTTCTACGAGTTTAATAATAATCAAAAATACCGTTCTCTAATCATTGCCATTATAAATCAACAAAAAAATGCTTTTCATATCGCCAAAATGTTTTTTTTTTCTTCAAACAAGCTTATCGTATCGAAAAATTTGTTGGGGTGAAACATATTTTCCAAGTTTATACCTGCAACTTTTGTTACCATCTCATTATCGCAAAGTCAACAACTATTATGACAATACCCAAGAAAAATGATTGAGAACCAGAGTCATGAGTTTTGCGTTTAAGATAATTTAATTGATTTCGTTATTATGAAGTATCACAAATATTCGGAAACATTTATCATTATATAGTTCGGTATATTGAGTAAATCATCTTAAACACAAAAATCATATGCTATGCGATGCTGGTTTTCAATAATTTTCCTTTTATATTGACATAGTTGTTGGCTTTATAACAAGGAAATGTCAACAAAATTTGTGAATATAATGTTGAAAAATAGTTTCTACTCCACACATTTTTAGATATGACAAGCTTGTTTGAAAGAAATAGCATTTCGAGCTTCAAAAAGCAGTTTAATTTATAATGGCAATTCGTTGTGTTCGTCGCACGAAAAAAACTCATTCAAAGATAAAGATCATTTTTCGACTTTTTTTGCAGTTTTTCAATTAAACATTTTTGAGGCAGCACTTAGAATTATCCGACCGAGCTCTTCTAGTGGCCAAACTTCATTATTTGACTAATATTTTGGCAAAATCGAAAATTGTTTTCACTTTTCAAAAGTTGCCTATTCTTGGAGCATCCATTGTTAATAACATGCACATTCAGGATTTCTGGGAATAATATCAGAATAAATTCGTAATCATTTCAGAAAGGTAATTAAAATTATAAATATATCATATTCACCAAAAGAATTGAGGATAACCGCCAAAGATAAGACGAGAGTATAAAGAATCCTCATATTTTCTAATTAGAAGGAAAACTGATTAATTTACCAATGAATATGCTGGTGATTCTTTACATTAAATAATATACACAGTATAGTCGTTGTCTCGTATATAATAGCTTGTTTTTAATATGTTTATATTTGTAAACTCTATATTTGTTAATTTCATTAAGCAATCGACCTGTGCAAATGAGCGTCGTGTCTACAGCAATAGATTTACGTAACCCAGTCATCAGAACTATCCACTTTTGTGACAATAAATTAAAAAAATGAAAAAAATACAATTCATAATTTGAAGTATTTAACAAGATAAGTCTCCAAAGTGACGAATCTAATGTGGAACAATTTAGAACGTGAAGCGTTAACATTTTTATGAGAATTAAATGTTTAAAATTTAATGATTTTGAATTCAAACATTCAATATTGTACAAATTGTAAGCTTACGAAATTTCAAAATTTTTGAAGGAAAAATATTTACAAATGTACTACTCCGAAGTAGAAGCCATCAAAGTTGAACAATTTTTATTTCGTGGTGCTAAAACAAAAATAATTGAAATTGAACATTTTCAAACCGACTTTATTAAAAATTGAACAATTTTCCATTTAGGGCGATAAAAATTCGACAATTTGAAAAATCACGGAAAATTGTTCAATTTGAAACTGTAAAATTTTGAAATTTTTTTGAATTCGGGCCAAAGAATATTAAATCTTTCAATCTAAAAAGTGCTCTAATTTGAACGCATTCTACTTAAAATTGTTCCATCCAATTCTAAATATAATTAAAAAATTTTAAAAGATAAAATTAACAAATATTTAATTTCACATGCAACTAGTTTAAGATTACCCAATTCATGTATGAAACTAAAGTTATATTACATGTTAAGCGTATTCAGTAATTTAAAATTATTTGAGATTTGAGGACCTAAATTAAAAAGTCTAGAATTTTTATCTTTTGCCATTCTATTCACGTTTGGCCTGATGAACGGTCGTCTTGTTATTGAATTATTATAATGGATATCCGCCAGAATTCTTGCCGTTTTATTTTAGACCGTTGTTTGGTAACCATCCTTTTTGATAGCAATATCTGCCATAATAATCTAGAAGAATAATACGATGAAATATAATTAGGATTTTTTTGCGCTTTTTATAAAACAAATTATTTCTAATACATAAGGTATTACTTTTTATTATTGACTAGATTTTTTAATAAATGCTTTAAACAATTTATTATTGTTTATACCAATTTTTTCTTAGAATAGAGTTAGAAAGTCACGGTTTTTTTCCAAATTTTTCATTTTATTTTCAACCCTACAGATAGAGCGAGGGAATAATAAATTAAATTCAAAAGAATTAATTATTTGAACTATTTATTATCATTTTTTACAATATTCTCTTAGAATAGTGATAGACAGTTGCAGTTTAAAAAAAATCACTTCATGTACACTTTACAATTATAGTGAGGTAATAATTAATCCAAGATAACAAAAATTTGTCCACTTTTCACTTATAGCGAGATAATAATTAATGCAATTCGACAAACAAAATTGTTTAAATAAATTATTATTGTTCACAACTATCTTCTTCTATAGTAATTCTAGATAGTTACGATCTTTTTCTGAAATTTTCCACTTTTTGTCAACTTATCACTTAGACTAGCGAGGTAATCATTAACATAATTGTTTAAACGAATAATTATTGTTTATAAATATCTTCTTTTATATTAATGCAATATAGTTGCGGTTTTTTATGAAATTTTGAACTTTTTGTCCACTTTTTACTTAGTGAGATGATAATTACTGCTAGTTAACAAACATAACTGTTCAAACAATTAATTTTTGTTATTATCATCTTTTAGAGTAATGTTAAAAATTTGCGGGTTTTCTGAAAATTTCAGCTTTTATCTGAAGGTACCACATCATACCTGGCGTTTCAGCGACCCTTCGCTATTGTCTTGCGCTGGATCACCCAGACGATCGAGCTCGATGCTCGACGGAGCGCTGTGATTCTCAACCGGCGGCTTCTATATTACGCTTCAGTGATACATTTAAATTTAAATTGAATCGTTAATGTGTTGTAATGTGTGGGTAACTGCAATGCAAAGTAACGTACGTTACTGCACGTTACTTTAAGAAATTTGTTTATGATATTTATACTAAATTAAATTTCTTAATAAATAAATAATTATTTTTATTAAATAAGTAAATTTAATAAATAATTAAGTTTAATAAATAATTAAATGAAATATATAATTATTCAAAAAGATTGGAAAGGGGGGGAAATTGCGAAAAAAGACTTTTGTTTAGGAACAGATTTTAAAAACAGCACTTTTTGACAAATATGTATGGAGTCTAATTGTCAATGAAACATGCGGGTTTTTTTGTTTATTAATTAGAGAAATTTGTAACCATTTTCATACTTTTCTAAAGAAGAATATTGTTTACAATCTAACATGTAAAATGGTTATTAATTTCTTTATTAAAAAAAAAACAAAAAAAAAAGGAATGCATGCTTCATTGACAAGTGGATTAGGCCTACTGGGGATCACCACGTAAAGAAAACGCGCCTTCGGCTCGACCTCCATGGTGGTACGGAACAGAGTTCATTAACTATCCTTAATATAAAATCTCTAAACGATATTGTCGTTTTCGATTCTGACGATTTTCGAGAGTAACACGGTGGTAACGTTTGCTTGCTGTAGGCCGCTCATATTCAACAGTAGTGTGTGTCTCTGTGTGGTAATGCATTTGAAATTATTGATGCTGATTGAGTCGCCTTTATGTGCGCATGTTTGGATTGTAGTATGGTTGATTGGCTGTAGTGCGCGCCTGTAGTTGAATTCCCAATGAGGACGCGAACTAGAACCAATAAGCGCCATTCAGTCGAAGCATGCGCATGTCAAAGTGGTATTTTCGGGATCACTGTGGGAAATAGTAATCGAATCGAATCGTAGTTCGAGTTCGATAATACGTCACGTGTTTTTTCGTATTTGGTAATGCGCGGCTCAGTGTTGCCAACCGTTGCACGGTAAAGTCTGTAAAAGGAGCAATGAACCATAACCTCAATTGTGATGGTAGTCTGTTCTACTTTCCCTATAGGATTGAAATCTCCATTTCCTTATAGTGACACATTCGAATAATTATTTTTTTTCGATTTGAATAGAAGTATGTCAGAGATCTGTGTATGTCTACAGATCAAAAATTTTATACTTTAAAAAGATGCTCAAATTAAGAATTTTTACGCTCTCAATAAGCACTCCTATTAAAAAAAAACACCGATACTTTAAGGAATTGATTTTGATAATTTGAAGGGATTTCAAAGAAGTTCAAAGACTATAAGGTATTTTTTTATTCAAGGAATTTTCAAGATCTTCAAACAATTGCAAGGAATTTCAAAAGATTTCAAAGAATTTTGAATATTTTGACGAATTATAAAATATTTTAAGGAAATTTAATTGATTTCACTAACTTAATAGGATTTCAGAGGATTTAAAAAATTTCAATTGATTCTAAAAGATTTAAAATTGATATATTGTGGGAAAATATTTCAAACAATTTCAGTAGATTCCGAAGAATTTTTTATTTATTTTGATAATTTGAAGTAATTTAAAAAAAAGACTGGCAATATTTTAGGGCATTTGAAAAGAATTCAAAGCATTTGAAAGAGATGTCAATAATTTCAATTAATGCCAACAGATTTTAAAGGGTTTGAAATATTTTAGGATATTTCAACAGATTTCATGGAATTTTCAACCGATTTTAGTAATTTAATTGATTCAAAAGGATTTTTTAAGGAATTTTTCAAGATTAGGAATATTTCAGGGTATTTCAAAAGAATCCGAGGTATTTCCAAGAGATTTCAACAATTTGAAGGAATTTCAAAAATATGTAAAGAATTTGGAAACTTTTAGAGGTTTCTTGAAGATTCCTAGGATTTTTCATTTGATTTCAGTACTTTAATTGATTTCAGAGGATTTGCAATATTCTGGAGTAATTTAAAAGATTCCAAGGATTTTTTTATTTATTTTGATAATTTGAAGGAATTTTAAAAAAAGACTGGGAATATTTTAGGGCATTTGAAAAGAATCCAAAGCATTTGAAAGAGATGTCAATAATTTCAATTAATGCCAACAGATTTTAAAGGGTTTCAAATATTTTAGGATATTTTAACAGACTCCAAGGCATTTCCAAGAGATTTAAATAATTTTGAGGAAGTTCAAAAAATGGTAAAGGATTTGAGAACTTTAAGAGTATTTTAAAAGATATCAAGACATTTTCGTAAGCTTTAAAAA
>CAKNYM010046907.1:18225-37395 GCA_932195095.1 Andricus curvator | reverse complement strand
CTTCCGGAGCCTACAACTTCTCACGTAAAAAATAATAATAATAATAGAAGATCTAAAGCATTTCCAAGAGCTTTAAAATGTTTCAATTGATTTCCAAAGGTTTGAAAGGATTTGATAACTTTAACAGTATTTCAAAAGATTCTAAGGAATGTTCAATTGGTTTCAGAGGATTTGAAATATTGTAGAGTATTTAAAAAGATTCTAAAGCATTTTCAAGAGATTTGACAAAATTTGCATGGGGTATTGTATCGAAGAGTTTTCGAAAATATAGATCGATTTAATAGGACCTATGCCAGGTTTTAGGGTATATCAAAAGATTTCAAGGAATTTTCAATTTATTTCGGTAACCTAATATAATTTAAAATGATTTAAAATATTATAAAGTATTTTTAAAGACTTTAATGCACTTTCAAGATATTATTATTTTTTTTAGGAAATTTTAAAGGCTTTGAATGACTTTAAGAGGAATGAACAAAATTTTTCTGAGAGTTTAAAGAATTTGTTTACACCTTTGGAATATATGAAACTATTTTATAGGACTTGCGAGGTTTCAATATATTTTAGAATATTTAAATGAATTTTATGAGATTTCCGAAGATTTCAATAATTTTAATGGATTTTAAAAGCTCCCAAGGTATTTTCCAAAATTTTCCAGGATTCAAGAAAATACTTTGAAATTTCATATAATTTCACGCGATTTTATAATATTTTACTGTACGTTAAGAAATTCATTCACAAGAAGTGAGGGGTTTTTTTAGGTTTTCACAGATTTGTAGAGATTTTCAAATATGTTTTGCAATTAATTTGAATTCACCCTGAATTGTAAATCATTCATTCAGAATTATTTTATTATGTCTTTCGAATTTTGTTAAAATTTACCTGAGTTCTTTTGAATTAAATCAATAATTCTATTCTGTTCAATGGATATTTTCTAATCAAAATCACTATTTTATCAACCAATATAGATTTTTTGAAGAATAAAAAATTGACCGATTTTCGCAGAAGGAAAAAAAATATATTGTTTGAAAAGTTTTTCTTAAATTTAGCTTTTAATAAGAAAGATACTGTAACGTTTATAAAGGCCTGGAAGGTTCTATCTACAGGATAATTTTCTTCTTATAATAAAAGAATTTAATCATTTTGACGTAAACAACAGATACGATAAAAATGTTCACACAAAAATGTTCATGTATAAAAAAGTTATACTGAAATACATTTTACTTTTTCGTAATAACGTGCATCATTTATGATAAAAATTAGAAAATTAATTTTTCATGAAAAAAATTCACCACATCTCTCAATGCATAATAAAATATTAGTGGCGAATGGATTACTATAGAGTATAAACAGCAATAATTGCGGAGCAAATAGACAATTTAAAAATTTGTTATCATATTTCTTGAAAACTGAAAGATTGGTAATTACTGCCACTATTCTATGTATCATTCATTTTTTTAAACTTTGTAAATCTTATATAATAATGAAAATTAATATTATTCGCAGTATTTATCAGTTTGAAATTTATATGCTCATATACATGTTAAAACGAATAATTCACAATTTATTTTATAAATAACATTTTTTTTTTTAATTTATAAAATAAAAAATGTATTACGGCAATATAATTTACAAATGAGTTAAGTGTTAAACAAATTTAAGAGCCGATTATAATAGATTGAATTATAATTATATTCATAATTTTTTCAAGATGATAACGGTGGCAGAATTTGCCTACAAATAAATTATGAGAAATTCATTACTCCTTTAGCTTCAACAGAGAAAAAATATGAAAAGGAGCTCCTTATTGAAGGCTACGTACATCATCCTGTAGTGCCTTCTAATTATTTTTTACTGATATTTTGTAACATTAATTAAATATAAATAACATAGAAAAAATAAGTATTTATTTTATTCTGTTTCATAAAAATAAATTAGTAGGCGCGCGCCTTGGCGCGCGCAAGACTACTAGTTCAATTTAAATGTATCACTACCCTGAAAGGGAAATGGTTTAATGGTATACTGCAACCTGTAACGCAATACAGTAGCCTCCGGTTGAGAGCCACAGCGCCCCGTCCAGCTTCGAGATCGAGTCCAGGGCAGAACAATAGCCAAGGGTCGCTAAGGCGCCAGGTACGATGTGGTACCTTCAGATCGCCTTAAGCCAAAAACATTTTACTCTAATGTTTCCACCTATCCTAGCATTCTACACTTGAAAACTATTAATATTCAGACCTTTATAACTTATTTTTACGTTCAGAATACTTTCTCCAAAATGTTGTCTGCACTCCTATGTCACTCATATGCTAACATTCCTGACATTTCCACTCATCCTTCCATGACCTGACCTCAAGCCACAAAACTCACTAGTCTAGTGAGAATTTTTCGGAGATACTC
Organism: Andricus curvator; assembly: GCA_932195095.1. Taxonomy (NCBI): domain Eukaryota; kingdom Metazoa; phylum Arthropoda; class Insecta; order Hymenoptera; family Cynipidae; genus Andricus; species Andricus curvator. The sequence continues at coordinate 35,001 of CAKNYM010046907.1, read as the reverse complement.
TCGAATATGTAAAAATCTCTAAAATACTGTGAAGTCCTTGATTTATTGTGAGCAAATTATTTGGAAAAAGATTAAAATATTATTATAAAATTCAGTGAAAACCATTAAATTAATCTCTGGAATCTGTTAATAGTAATATAGTTAATCAGTTACAAGAGAAAATATTTTAAAAATCATAACATCACAGGTCTTAGCGATGAGGAAAGAAATAGACTCGAAAATAATTACAAAGGCAAAAAGAGGAAAGTTAAACGACTAGTCAAGGAGAGTAAAGAAAAAATCAGAACAGAAGAAGAGCGGAAAATACAGAACAGCTTTGAAGGAATTATGAAACTATTATTTAAACTGATAAAAGAAAGTAAAAGTACAGAGTATGCAGCACGAGAAACAGCAAAGGTGAAATGCTATATGATATAGACGGAATAGTAGACGCTTTAAAAGACTCTTTTAACGAACTATTAGGAGGTGAAGATATATAGGGCAACAGAACTGCGACATAGAACATAATGCATTAGAAAACCCAATTGAAAACGTCTGTGTCACTGAGGTCAGAGACATCATAAAGAACTTGAAAAACGGTAAGGCTGCTCGCGTAGACAGTATTAGCGCTGAAATGCTTAAATACGGTGGCGAGTGCATACCTCACAGGTTGTGCAAATTGATAAATTTATGTATCGAGATGGGAGAAGTCCCAGACGATTGGAGAAAAGCGATTATCGTACCAATATACAAAAGAAAGGGAGATAAAAGCAACTGCAGTAATTACAGAGGTATCAGCTTACTAAGTACCGTAAGTAAAATATACTCAAAAATACTCATTCGTAGGGTAATGAAAATTACAGAAGAAAAGATATGGGAAGTCCAAAGTGGATTTATGCCAGGAAGATCATGTACAGATTATACATTTAGTTTAAGACAGATCAGAGAAAAAAGCTTAAGAGTAGGAAAGAAAGTTTTCTGTGCATTTGTTGACCTAGAAAAAGCATTTGACAAGGTAAATAGAAGTAAACTTTGGGAAGTCCTTAAAGAGTACGGAGTCAATGGATGGCTCCTTCAAACAATAAAATCAATATATACAGGTAGTAAAGCGAGTGTAAGAGTAAATGGGAAACTGAGTGGTTCGATAATATGCAAGGCGTGAAACAAGGATGCGTTATATCCTCATGGCTATTTATCTTATTTATGGATAAGTGTCTAAGAATGGCCCTCTTCGACGAAGAAGGTGTAGATCTCGAAACAGTGAAGGTACGTGTGTTAGCTTTCGCAGATGACAAGATTATTATGGCAGAGTCAATCAAGGACTTGCAAAGAATGTTGAATAAACTTAATACAAGCATGAAGAACATGGGCCTGAAAATGAACGTAAATAAAACAAAAATCATGGTGTTTGAAGGAAAAACTGAGGAAACAATGTGTAACATTGTCCTAAATGATGAGAGATTACAACAAGTTGACAAGTACGTATATCTGGGTAGCCTATTCACTAGCGACGGAAAAATAGATGGGGAGTTAGATAGGCGCATAAATAAGGGTGAGAAGGTTATCGGTAGAGCAGGGTCCATGCTCATAAATAAAAACATACAAAAAAAACCTAAAATGGCCATACATAATTCTATATTCGTACCGACTGTACTATACGGTAGCGAGACATGGACCTGTCAAGAGAAGGACAGGAGTAAAATTAACGCGATTGGCATGAAACCTCTACGCACAATATGCGGAAAAATAGTGATGGACAAAGTCCGAAACGAGATAATCCTCAAACGGACATCTTGAAAGAATGAAAGATGAACGACTGACCAAACAAGTGTATAAAGGTAAAGTAAATGGCAGAATGCCCAGACGTAGACCGCCGAAAGAATGGTTAGAATCTGTGAATGAGACACTAATCCGAAGAGACATAAGAAGCTATAGAAACACGAGAGCTTGCATAAAAAAATGCGTGGACATGAAAGAAGCTAGAGTAGTATGCCAGGACAGAAAAGTGTGGCGACAAATAGTTTGTAAACAGAGTGACAATAGAGTGAATTACGCCTGAAACAAAGACCTTGGATACTAGATGGGCCCAAGTGGGGAACCACAGATAACAATTTTGTGAGGCTCTTCACCTGGGGTGATTGCTAGAGAGATTGATCAGCATCCTGGGTCGGAGCAGTATTGCGGAATGAACGTGTCATTTAAATACATAACACGAGAATTCCAGATCAATCTAAAATATCTATACCTAACACCTATATGGGTAATTGTCAAATTGTAGGCAAATTTTAGCACCTATAGTGGCAATCACATTATTATTAGGAATTAAAGATTTCATAACACAAATTGATCTTATCGCATCTAAAAATTTAAAATCCAAAAGGGATTTGATGAAAGAGAGCGCGAGCTTTTAGAAAGTTCAAAAGTGAATAATGTAACGCATGCCATTCAGGGAAAATGAAATATTTAACTATTGTACCGTACGGTAATGATGCGAGAATAATGATGATGTTTAGCCTGTTTTAATATTTATTAAAAAATAACAGATTTTAATCATAAAAAATCACCTACTTATGAAAGAAAACAGCGCTGAACAAGTAACGGAATGGTTTTTATAATTTTTTTTCACTCCGAAACTGGCTTTTAACGCACGTACGGGAATGAAGTTTTTGTTGTCAAAATGCACTTTTCAGTTTTAATATCAGATTCACAAAAAAAAGAGTTAATATTTTAAGCTCAATTTTATAGAATCTTGTATTAAACGATACGCTTAATATTTCTGTATTTATTCCTCAACTTTAACAACAATATTTTACTAGAAAGAAAGACGTACGGTAATGACGTCTGAAATGACAAAAATCGAAGGACAGACTTTAAGGTTTTTACAACATTATTTATTTGACTTAAAAAATGTGCATACATTCAATTTATGTTCATCTAAAGTTTATAAACTTGATACGTTAAGCGTTGTTCAGGTTACTGTCTAAAAAAAGGAGGAAATCAGTTTATCCTTGTGCAAAGTGAGGTTGGGACGCCGTACGGTAATGACGTTTGGGGTGTTCTTATACTAAATTAAAGTTAATAGCAACAGAAATGCAAAAAAAGAATTGACCATTTTGTAGAGGATGATGATAAGTATTTATTAAATTTAAAAAAAAAATCAGTACGAGTTTGTAAGTTAATGTTATATTATTGGGACTTCAAGTTTGCCTTCAATTTGACAATTACCCATATACCTATCTACCTTATACCTATATTTATACTTACACACTACTATTTTCCACCGAGCAAGTTACGCCTACCCCGAAAGGGAAATGGCTTAATGGTATAATAATAATAATAGTGCATGTTATATTAAAGTTCATAAATGTGGAATTCTGTAATATTTGGAGATTTTAGTTCATTTTTTACTCTTATTACACTTAACCATATATAATGATCAAAAATTAATGTGAAGGATCTCGCAAATTAAAGGATGGGAAGGATTTGGAGCGTCGAGAGAACGGGTGAAGTCAATCAGCATTACACAAAATGATATTACTGGTTGTTTATTATCAAACTTACATGGTTGGAGACTCCGGATAGTCTCTTCTCTACAAAGCCCGAGCCGGGCGGCGAAGCCAAGAACGGGGTGTTAAATCTCAAGGAGGTATTACCGGGTTACGTTGCAGGTAGCACAAGACTAACGAGACTGACGATCGAGGACCAGGATTTGGGTATTAGAACCAGGAAGTTAGTCCTCTCCCCACTCCTGGTTCTAGGCCTACAGGGTCGTATGTTACAGGGGTGCTTGTAACTTTGTTACAACCTCCCCCCCCTCTGTTTGGGACGAGGTTCATTGTTTTAACAATTCCTCGCACCTATCCAGTTCTTCGCCGAGTGTTAGTAAGGACTCTTCCTCCGTGATGTCCAGTTGTATATATGAATCGTCCTCTTGTTCCTCCTCGATCATCTGGTTGTCTTCTTCTTGTATCCGTTCGTTTGCCTCAACCGTTATTTTCAAAATGTCCTCAAATATTTTGTTGGTTTCCACCCAACCACCTTTGATGTATTTGGTTTTTGTCGAATCCGGAATCGTGTGGTAATTTTTGATCCGATTCGACATTTCATTACAATTAATAGATGTCATGAAAAATATAAATCTCCGCTGGAACCATCCTCTCGCAGTGACGACATTTACACACCTTGATGTCTTCCATCTTTTTCCTTCTGTAACAAATTAAAGAAAATTCCTACCGCTCAAAAAAAAAAAAATAAATAAATAAAAATTACTTTAAAAATATTATTTTCTCTTAATTCTGCTTTTGCGTATCCTACTTTAATAATGATCAAATTAAACGTCTTAGTTCTAACTATTTTCTTATAACTTCTTAACTAAATTATCTCTTATTTTAGTTGTTTTCTTTCCAGATGAGTGTCTTCTTCCGACGTTTCCATTCCTTGGGGTTTCTTGCTGAAAATTATCTTATATCTAAGTTCTACTTTATTTTGATCGAAATTCTATCTTGGCCTCTTATAGCCGTATTTACTTTATTTTCTTTGTGTTATTTATGTTTCCTTCAATAAAATTAATTTAATCGCAATTAAAATTTTGGCATTGTAAAGTACAAGTATAAAAATAAAATAATAAAAATCCGTTTTAATTTGTATATGTTGTGTGGGTTCCGAGTAAGTTCTTCTGTTGTGTTTGTGAAAGGTATCGAATTAATTGTTCTGTAATGTATGTGAATAAGTATGAAAAGAAAGGTTTATTTGATTCAAACATCTGTGTCCCAATCCGTAGAAGAGTCTTCTTTTTATTCTTTTATTGGCCTTATTTTTTTTTTATTTTCCTCCGCCTTTTTTAGAATTTTCTTCACTTCCTTTCTTCCTCTTGCTTTCTCCTCCCGATCTTCCCTTCTTGTTCTTCTTTCCTCTTCCAACTTTTCTTCTCTTCTCCTTCTTGCCGCCTCCTTTGTATACCTTTCCTGTCTGTACTTTGACAATTTTCTCATTTCCTCTAACTCTATCTCTTCCCTTTCTCTTTCTTGCTGTATTTTTATTTTGTTAAACACCTCCTGTAGTTTTATCTCCTCTTCCCTTTTTTTTCTTTCCTCCTCTTCTTTTTCCTCTCTTTTCTTTTCTTTTAAACCTTTTTTTCACCTCCTCCATTGTCACCAGGCCGTATAGCTTGACCTTTTCAGCTGCTATTTTCTGAAGTCTGGGATCTCCTTTCCTTGATCCGTATTCGTCAAACATCCCAATTTTTTCTTCCCATAATTTCCTGTTCCTTATTATTTTAAATTCCTCTCTCATTTCTTTATCTAATCTCTCTTTCTTTCTTTTGTCTTCCTCTTCTCTTCTTTTTCTTCCTTTTTTCTGGATTCTCGGTAAGGGAAGGTTGGCACTTATGTTTGATTAGTTTTTCTCTCCCTATCAGTTCCTCCAAACATTCCTTGCACTTGACTGCCATTCTTGAATTCATTTTTCTGTAAATACATGTTTTTCCGTTTCTGTTGTTTTTTGTAGGTTTTTAGTGTTTTTGTCACTTTTGTCGGTGTCAGTAGTGTTAAAATTCAAATTATTTACATGTATGCCATTTTACAGAAAAACAATTTCAAATCTATTTTCTAATGTTGAATTTCTTAATATCTTTAAGGTTCCAATTACCTAATGTTTTTCCATTCTTTGTTTTTATTTCGTAAATTGTTGGTGAAATTTTTGTTTTAATAAAAAATGGTCCTTCGAAATTTTTATTTAATTTTTTAGCTATTCCTTCCCCTTTATTTGATAAAATTTTATTACTTTTTAGAACTTGCTCGCCAATTTCAAAACTTATCGGCCTACGTCTGAGATTGTAATATCTAGATTGCGTTTCATTTGCGGTATCTAAATTTTTAACTACTTCTTCTCTAATTATTTTTAATTTTCGCATTCTATCAGCCCATTTTTCGGACTCTTGATATTCAATTTCGTTTTTGTTACCTAAATCTTTATTCAACGCTTGGGTTGGTTGGAGTTCTCTACCTAAATTAAAAAAAGCTGGTGTGAAACCTGTTGAAAAATGTTTACTTGTATTTAATGCGAATTGTAAATCATCTAAATTTTCGTCCCATGTTTTATGGTCTTTCTCTAAATATGCTTTTATTGCCGTTTTAATTGACCTGTTGCATCTTTCGGTTGGATTTGCTTGTGCGTGATATTTTGGAGTTTTTGAATGTCTAATACCAAATGTTTTAGTTAAATTAATCATTGATTTATTTACGTACTCTTTCCCGTTATTTGTAAACAAAATTCTAGGAGTTCCCCATTTTGAAATTATGCGTTTATGAAATTCTTTTTCAACTGTCGAAGCTAATTTATTTTGAACTGGAATTATTTCTACCCATTTAGTAAACATATCGACAAATACTAGAATATATTGATTTCTTGACTTTGACATTGGCAGTGGACCCATCATGTCTGATGCTACCACTGTCCATGGTTCTTCAATTATCCTTTTTCCCATTAAACCTATTTGATTATTTACTTTCGGTTTTATACTCTGGCAAATTTCGCATTCTTTTACATATTTTAATGTTCCAGAGTACATTCCAGGCCAAAAATAATTTTCAGAAATCTTCGCGTAGGTTTTTTCCATACCTAAGTGTTTTCTTTTCAATTAAAACTTGTTCTCGTAATTATTTTGGTATCGTTAATTTCCACAGGTTGCTATCTAAATTTAAGCTTGATTTTAAAGGGTCGGGTCTATAGAAATACAATTGGTTATCGCTTATTTTCCAATTTTGGTTTTCTTCTGGCGTATTTTTAACATGTATCATTTTAGTTTTGTACCAACTATCCTCAATTTCTTTAAAATATTTTTCTTTGGTTTCTACTGCGCTTGCTAAAATACTAGAAATTTTTATTTCATTTTCATTTGATCTTGATAACGCATCTGGAACATGGTTTAAACTTCCCTTTCTGTACATAATTTCGTAATCGTACTCTAATAATTCTAAACCCCATCTTGCTAATCGGCCAGTTGGATTTTTTAAATTATGAAGCCATTTTAAGGCAATATGATCTGTAATTACTTTGAATCAATATCCCTCTAAATATGGTCTAAACTTTCTTATTGCCCAGACTACTGCTAAACATTCTTTTTCTGAAGCAGAGTATTTACGTTCTGCGCCATTGAGACCTCTACTTGCAAACGCTATTACGACATTTTCACCATTTACATTTTGCGTTAATACGGCTCCTAATCCTGTATCGCTAGCATCGGTTTCAAGTTGGAATTGACTTCCAAAATCAGGGCAGGCAAGAATTGGTGCTGTTGTTAGTAGGTGTTTTTTTTATTATTATTATACCATTAAGCCATTTCCCTTTCGGGGTAGGCGTGACTTGCTCGGTTGGAGAATAGTAGTTTGCATATGGGTATATAGGTATAAGGTAGGTAGGAATATAGGTATGAGTTTAATAGTCGTAAATGCCTGTTCCTGTTCATTAGTCCTTTCCCACTTTACTTACTTTTTTAATAGCTTTTGCAGAGGTTCTATAATTTCTGCAAATTTCGGAATAAATTTTCTGTACCATGAAGCCATTCCTATCAATCTCTGAATTTGTTTAACAGTCTTTGGTTTTGGGAAACTTAAAATAGGTTCAATTTTATCTTCATCTACTTGTAATCCTTTTTCATTTACTTTAAATCCTACGTACTTTATTTCAGGACAAACCAAATTCACAATTGTCCAAACCAATTGTTAAACCCGCATTTTTAATTTTATCTAACACATTTTCCAAATATTTGAAATGATGTTCGAAATTTTTTGAAACTATAATTATGTCATCAAGATAACAAAATAAATGTTGTTTTAATTCTTGTGTTATAATTTTGTCCATCAGGCGCTGGAATGTAGCAGGGGCATTTGTTAATCCAAATGGCATTCTCTTAAACTAATACATTCCTTTGCCCGGAACAATAAAAGCTGTAATTGTTTTGATTCTTCGTCCAGCGGTATCTGGTGATATGCTGACCGAAGATCGATTTTGGACATGTATTTTGCCGACCATAATGTGTCTAAAATTTCCGACATTATAGGAATTGGGTACAAGTCCTTCTTGGTTATTTTATTTACTTTTCTAAAATCTAAACAAAATCTATATTTTCCATTAGGCTTTTTTATCATTACAATAGGGTTCGACCAATCACTATTAGAAGGTTCTATAATTTTCTCTTCGAGAAGTCTATTTACTTCTTCATACATAAATTATCTTATTTTTGGTGACACATAATAATATTTTTGTTTAATTGGCTCATGTCCCTGAACATATATTTTATGGCTAGTTAAGTGCGTCTGTTTTAATTCTGTTCCCTGATCTATTACTTTTCTTTTAATCAGGTTCTCTAATTGCACTTGCTGTGCCTCATTTAATTCTACTATCCCTTCAGAAATTTCCTCGCAAAATTATAAGTTTTTCTTCCTTTCTATTTTTACGCGTGTAATATTATTATTTAATACCGCATTATTTTTTAAATTATACCAATTACTTTTTCTAATTGCGAATAATTTTTCTATTATCGAATCATTTTTTAGTTATTATTCTCGCTTTTGAATTTATTTTGATTCTCTTCATTTCCTGTATTTTTTATGTTTTTATCATTTTTACTATCATCTTTATCTAAAATGCTTAGTTGTAGACCTCTAATTCTATACTTTGCCAATTCTGTTTCCCATTCACGTCCTAAAATTTCCAATTCTGAAAAATTTGAAAAAGCATTTCTCGCAATATAAACCTTATACTCAATTCTCAAATTTTCATAAGCTTTTCTCAATTGCCATTCTAGGCTTGGTCGCGGCATTAATTTTTCGAATAATTGTTTAATTTCTGTTATAAAAGCATTAATATCTTGTTCTTTTTTCTGATTACAAAATGTTATTTTTAATTATTTCTGTATATCTTTCGTTTAAATATGCACCTTTAAAATCTAGAATAAAATGGTCTAAATTTTGCTAATTATCTCTATTACCCTTAAACTAACTTAAAGCTTCTACTTCAAAAACAGCATCTAAATTTTCTAAAATATCTGTTTCGCTAATTTGATAACCTCGTTTAAATCTAAGCAAACTATTCAAAAATAAAGTAGGACTGTTTTCTGTATTATTTTTAAATTTAATGGGCCAGTTTGACATTATTTGAAATGGCGTTTGAATCATTCCAAATGGAAAAAGGGTTGCTTGAATCTCATGTGCATTATTATCTATCATTTCTTCTCTTTCCCTATCGTTCTCTCTCATTCTGTCCATTCTACTCTGTCTTTCTGTTTCAAATTGAGGCAGGTTTGATCTTCTCATAATTGATTGCCTTTGCACTGGTCTCGGTAACGAGTACCTGTCCCCTTGACCTGCTAATGCGTGTCTTTGCTCATTAAAATTTAATTCTGTTTCTTCAAAACGAACAGCATTATTACGTATTTTATTTTGAGTCGTTGTGTTGAATTTAAAATTCTATCCATTTTATCATTTAGATTTTTAATCTCTTCTGAAAGTTCTTTTATTTTAATTTTATCACTTTTATTTTCTTCAAAATTGATTAATTCTTCTGTACCATTCCAAAATTCCATGTTATTCTCTACAAATGAATCAATTTCAAAAGTTTGATTATTTATTTTTTCATTTTCTTTTTCCTGCTTTTCTATCTCTATTCGTAATCTTCCACGGCCTGTTCTTGCTTTCTCTGCTCTTTCTCTATCTATCCTGTCTCTTTCTTTTCTAAGTATTTCATCTCTTTCTAGACTACTCAATTCTAAATGTCTTTTGTCTCTTTCTAACTTTTCGAGTTCTTTTCTCGTTGTTTCTATTTCGCTATCTATCCTATTTCTTTCAAACTCCTGACTTTGAAAAGTGATACTGTTTTCGTTTTCTATTCTTCAATTGCCTAACGTATTCTCAGTATTGGGAGACAGTATACCAATTGTATGCCTGTGTGAAGGATGGTCTAGTCTGCGTGCATTTGGGGTACTTTCTGTATGCGTTTGTGTTTGTCTTTTCGTTCTTGGAATTGTACCTGTCGCATGACTTGGTTGTTCTTCCCCCCATCCTAATTCTCTCCTGACCGTTACAAATTCTAAATTTCTTTCCATATTTTCGCCACTATTTACGTTTTCGATCGATTGACTCTCAATATTTATTAGTTATTTTCTTCTATTATAATTTCTGGAATTATATCATTTTCCCTACTATCTCTAACATTTTCTACCGGGTTTGCCATTTTTGGAATAATTTTTATTTTTCCCGATCTCAGTCGCATTTGACTTTTCCTATTCTTATTTTCTTTCTATTCTTTACGGCCTAGCTCAGGGGTTTTTGCCGCTGATTAAAAACCGGCAAGTTCACTCAGGTGAGCGTCTCGGTTTTTACTACTTTGGAGTTGCGCGTGGCATGACCACGTAGCGGAAGTATCCACTGAGGGCGGGAACGCTTGGGGTTGCTTGAGTTACATTCGCGCGCCAATTTCTGTTACTGACGCCGCTTCCTTTTTCTAACTTTCGTTCTTTTTCATCAAAATTTTTCCAGTTTTCTCCTACTATTAAATTCCATTGTTGCGCTTTTATTGTTCAATATTCCTTTTTATCTTTGTCTACCTGAAAATTGTTGTTTTTAATCTAGTTTTTGTTTTTTAGAACCCTCACTTGTGCAGTCCAGCTACATGGAATCCACACAAGACGTTTTTTATCAGGGTAATTTTTGTTTTATTGAAAGTAGCAGAGCTTGCGAGCACGCGAAGTATACCAACTATTTTTAACGGACATTTGTAACAGTCTACCCGCACTTTTTCGAGCTAAATACATTTCTATACCCGCACTTTTTTCTAAAACATTTTTCATATATAATTTTCACCAACAATTTTCAAAAATCAATTTCATATTAAAATTTCAATTCAAAATTCTTTCTTTTTTATAGCAAACATGCATCCACTTTGAATTTCTTTTTTAAATTTTCATCATTTGTTACTTCCGTTTCTCGACCTGGAGGATTTTTTGGCGGGATTGTGGGTTTTTTAAGGAGGGCCGAGAGAGCGGGTGAAGTCAATCAGCATTACAAAAAATGATATTACTGGTTGTTTATTATCAAACTTACAAGGTTGGAGACCCCGGACAGTCTCTTCTCTCCAAAGCCCGAGCCGGGTGGCGAAGCCAAGAACGGGCGAGCGATGGGAGTTGAATCCAGGCGATGAAGCCAACATTCTGGAGAGCAGCTATTGGTGTTGCCTCGGAAGTGAAGTCGTTGAGGATTAGGTGGTGTAGTTAGGGATACACTTACGGGGTGTTAAATCTCAAGGAGGTATTACCGGGTTACGGTGCAGGTAGCACAAGACTAACGAGACTGACGATCGAGAACCAGGATTTGGGTATTAGAACCAGGAAGTTAGTCCTCTCCCCACTCCTGGTTCTAGGCCTACAGGGTCGTGCGTTACCGGGGTGATTGTAACTTTGTTACATTAATAATGGGTGACACACCACCAAATAAAATGGAAAATATTTCTTGACGCACATGTTTGCGGATTGAAGAATAGGAGGATTAAAAGCAAAAGGTGTAAAGGTAATTTTCGCAAAATTTGAAACGATAATATTCGCAAATATTTTAAATATATTTAAACAAAATCTAACCTTGGAATTTCGTATTACACTTACCCGTACTGATTCTGAAATTTAGTTTTTAAATAAACACAATGAAACTCAACAAAAGAGAGTAAATTACAATCGAAACAAAAAAAACGATAAAGAAATCGTAGACATGTGAAAGAAATCAAAAATAATCTCATGGATATTCAATTTATTTTCTAACTCTATTGCCACCTCACCAACCTTTTTTCTATCGGTCTTATAATTATATACAATTATTTAGTTTTAATAAAGGCTTATGAAGGAAAAATTGAATTTTTAGGTATTTAAGAAAAATTTATTACTCACATGTACATCATTTTTTAATATTAACATATAGAAAACCCTTTATTAATAGGTATTACATATTATTATATTATTATATATTATATTATTATATTATTCTACCATATGCTAAACTGCAATTATATTGGTATTCGCGAATAAAGTAATAAACACTAATGATAATAAAAGGTACAGTGTGAAATAAAAGTTGTAAATTTATTTTTTGATTATCTTGTTGCAGTTCATCAGCTTGAATTGATTCAAATTGTGAAAGGTCTTATGAAAAAGTTGTCAGTTATTCCGAAAAATAAAAGAAGAATTGTTCTTTTACAATTTTGCAAAATACAGTGGGATATTATAATAATAAGCGCACACATTTTATTGGGATATTGATTTGAAGGGTATACTAAACGATAATTATACCTATAAATGTATTTGAGAAAAATTATCATTGTTTATTACATTCTGATCACAGAAGGTATTAGATTGTGTAAAATTTGACCCCCCCCCCCCCCGTTTTGGTAAAATTTCCATTGGTATCCAAGGTCTTTTGTTCCACGCTTCATTCACTCTACTGACACTCTTTTTATAAACTACTAGCCTAAACCCGCGACTCCGCCCGCGTGGAAGTTGTGGGAACGGGGGCAAAATTGACAATGAGTTCGCTAATGAAAACATGCCTATAACCTGCCCATGGACATGATCTATTACTTTACAAATTTTCACGACTTTTCGTGCAGCGCTTCAGAAGTTAGAAGAGGACAAACATACAGATTCTCTCATTTATATACACGGTGTCCCATTTTAATCTATCACCCCAAATATCTTCTAAAATACTTTATCTACGAAAAAATGGTTCGGACAAAGGTTAACCATGACCGAGGGGGACAGAGGACTGTACCATAAATTTTGACCTTGAGGTCAATTTTTACGGTCATTTGAGAGTCATTTGAGAGCGGAAAAGTTTACGTCAAAAATGTCTTATGAGAAATTTGCTTTTGTGACCTTAGAAAGGTCAAATATCAAGGTAAAGTGTTTAAAAAACGGTCATATGCCCTTTTTTGAAATTAATTGATGTTCTGAGAATAGCAAACCTTTAAGATGCTTTTAAAAAGTCGATAGAATGTAAAAATGTGAACCACCTTGATCATCTTGACCTGCAGGTAAATTGTCAAGGTCATTTAAAGGTTAAAAGTAAAAAAAAGTCTTTTGAAGAGAAGTCAAATGAAGGGCAACTGTTTAAAAAGCTCTTAGAACCTTACTTTTAGCGTTACCCGGAAACAACGATGTGGACGTAGTAAGTTCTGTTTCCTTTGGGGTGCTTATTTACCGTGAGTCCCCTTGCCTCTCACGTTTGGGGTGCTTTTTTACCGTGAGTCTCCTTGCCTCTCACGTTTGTGGTGAGCATTGAGCATTCGTTTGGTTTTTGATTTCAACTATTTTCGTGACGATGTTCACTTCATTCTCCGCTTTTTTATTCCGTTGAGAAAACTAGTCGCATGTAGTGTTATCTTCATTCGATAATCGAACTTTTTCTGTATAATTCTGCATAATACATATTAGAAAAGGTTTTGCTATAGTTTTTGAAACATTGAATGCGTTTCTCGATTTTCATATGTTTCTTCATAGTACGTGTAAGCATTCATTTGTTTTGGCATTTCAACTGTTTTAGCGACGACGCTCACTTCATTCTCCGCTTTGTTTTTTGGATGTAAAGCTTAATTTATTAGTCAAACTTTTTATGCTAGGTTTCAAACAAATTTCGCAATATGGCTGATTACTTACCTACTGAAATCGTTGATATGATACTAATTTTAGGGGAATGTCACGTTAACTACGCCGCTGCATCAAGAGTTTACACTGAACGGTTTCCAGATAGAAGACATCCTTCCAGACTAACAATGAGAACTTTGACTGAAAGAGCTCGCAATGGGATTCTTCTTCGTGAACGCCAACATACAGAGTACGACGAAAATGATGCACGAGCTCTAACTATTATACTGCCGTCCAAACTAAAAAGATACATAAGTGACATTTTTATGAAAATTGAGTTTTTGGTATCGTTGGATTCGTAAGAAAAAGCTGCGTCTAACTGTGTTAATAAAAATGATTAATTATTAATATTTATTGCAAAAAACGATTGTTTATAAACGAGGAAAGTCGAAAAAGTTGAAAAATACAACATAAAAAGATACACAAAGTACTTTGCGTGTCCTAAAATTTGTACAAGGCATGTAATACGTCATCAGCATACAAATCAAAAAGAACCTAAAGAACTTTGTGTCTTTTTTGCCTTGTAAAAGTGACCGAGTGCGGAGCGAATTTACAAACGAAAAGAATCGCTTGCCCTTACGTATGTTTTAGCCTTGTGAAATAGCTCGGACTCTGATCGGAAATCCAAGGGAAATAAGTCCCGGCTAGATTCGGCTATACATTAGCGACGATCGTTCGGGTAAGTTCGGGACAGCCGCTGAACACACAGTGTCCCTTACGTATGTTTTCTTGTTGTATTTTGAGGCCGTGCTCGAGCTCTCCGATAAAGGCATCGTCCGCAAGTGCCTTTGTGTTCTTTTTGCCTTGTATTTTTCACTTTCCGCGACTAATAAAAAATCGCAAGTCCATTTTCTAATAGAAATTGTTTAAAAAATCAATTTTTTATTGCAAAATATGAAAGAGCACATTATTGTTACCCAAATAGTGTATCTAGATTATTCAAAATTTTATTCGATCTCATAGTTCTTTGGGCAAAAAAGTTTTTCTCGATTTTCTCAGTTCGAGTGAGATTGGACTTATGTATCTTTTTAGTTTGTACGGCAGTATAGCAGCCGTTCATATTGATCCACAAATCAGTACTCGACCAATTGAAAGAGAGATAGGTATACCACGTACAACAGTATCAAGAATTTTAAGATCTCTGAACTATCATGCTTACCACATTACTCTAACGCAAGCCCTCAGGCCCCATCATATTTTAGTGCGTCTTAATTTTTGTCAATGGGCTTTGCAGATGGTACAGAATGATCCTAGTTTTTTTCGATATGTACTTTTCTCAGATGAAAGTCAATTCTACAGCGATGGACAGCTCAATAGACATAACTGTCATTATTGGTCGGACGAAAATCCTCACTGGTACAGACCGATGGATCATGAACATCGATGGAGTGTTATGGTGTGGTGCGGAATAGTAAATGGCTATTTAATTGGACACTACTTTTTTGACGGAAACTTTGACAGACATACATACTATGAGTTGTTAAGGGACCATTTACCAGGACTATTGGAGAACGTTAACTTAGCAACAAGACAAAGAATGTGGTTTCAACAAGATGGTGCTCCGCCACATTTTGCACTCATCGTACGTGAGTTTTTGAACTTACAAATCAATGAGAGATGGATTGGAAGAGGAGGTCCAATCGAATGGCCCGCCTGCTCACCAGATCTAACATCACCTCATTTCATTCTATGGGGTTATATTAAAAATATAGTGTTTGCTCAGCGACCTACAACAAGAGAAGATCTGATGGAAAGGATTCGGACAGCCTGCGCAGCCATTTCTCGAGAGACTTGGCTCAAAACTGTAGACGGTTTTGAAAGACGTCTACGTTTGTGTCTTGAAGCTAATGGAGAGCATTTTGAACATTTCATCCGTGGCTGATTGTAACACAGGTAGCAATGGTGAGAGGCAAGGGGACTCACGGTAAACAAGCACCCCAAGAGTGAGAGGCAAGGGGACTCACGGTAAACAAGCACCCCAAACGTGAGAGGCAAGGGGTCTCACGGTAAACAAGCACCGAAAACGTGAGAGGCAAGGGGACTCACGGTAGATAAGCACCCCAAAGGAAACAGAACTTACTACGTCCACGTCGTTGTTTCCGGGTAACGCTAAAAGTAAGGTTCTAAGAGCTTTTTAAACAGTTGCCCTTCATTTGACTTCTCTTCAAAAGACTTTTTTTTACTTTTAACCTTTAAATGACCTTGACAATTTACCTGCAGGTCAAGATGATCAAGGTGGTTCACATTTTTACATTCTATCGACTTTTTAAAAGCATCTTAAAGGTTTGCTATTCTCAGAACATCAATTAATTTCAAAAAAGGGCATATGACCGTTTTTTAAACACTTCACCTTGATATTTGACCTTTCTAAGGTCACAAAATCAAATTTCTCATGAGCCATTTTTGACGTAAAATTTTCCGCTCTTTTCAAATCCGGAGTCAAAAATAGGGGTTTCCTTTTTAAAAAGTCATCTTGACCCTCAAATGACCGTAAAAATTGACCTCAAGTTCAAAATTTATGGTACAGTCCTCTGTCCCCCTCGGTCCTGGTTAACCTTTGTCCGAACCATTTTTTCGTAGATAAAGTATTTTAGAAGATATTTGGGGTGATGGATTAAAATGGGACACCGGTATATAGATTTGTCGCCACATTTGACTGTCCTGGCATACTTCTCTAGCTTTCTTCCCGTCCATGCATTTTTTCATGCAAGTTTTCGTATTTCTATGGCTTCTTATGTCTCTTCGTATTAGGGTCTCATTCACACATTCTAACCTTTCTTTCCGCGGTCTGCCTCTGGGTACACTGCCATTTACTTTACCTTGATACACTTGTTTCGTTAGTCGTTCAATTTTCATTATCTCAACATGCCCGAACCATCTTAACCGATTTCTTTCCTATATGTCAACTAGTGTCTCTTCTGCACGACATTCTTTGAGGATTATCTCATTACTCACTTTGTCCATCAGTGTTTTCCCGCATATTATGCGCAGAGATTTAAAAAATATATTTTTACTTCTAATGATGGGCCCTGCTCTACCGATAACCTTCTTACCCTTGTTTATATGCCTACACTGTTAAAAATGTTTGGAATTCTCCAACACTTCTACAATACAAG
>CAKNYM010046907.1:0-18215 GCA_932195095.1 Andricus curvator | reverse complement strand
TGTAGCGTTACCCTACATTTCGGAAATAAACTTCCAATACATTTAGTGGAAGTTTTATATGGAAATTTTTAACAGTGTATCTAACTCCCCATCTATCTTTCCGTCATTAGTGAATAGGCTACCAAGATATACGTACTTATCAACTTGTTCTATTCTCTCATTATATAAGATAATGTTGCATATTGTTTTCTCATTTGTTCCTTCAAAGACCATAATTTTTGTTTTATTTATGTTAATTTTGAGGCCCATGCTCTTCATGCTTGTATTCAGTTTGTTCAACATTCTTTGCAAGTCTTCGATTGATTCTGCCATAACAACCTTATCATCTGCGAACGCTAACACACACTGTTAAAAATGTTTGGAATTCTCCAACACTTCTACAATACAAGCGTAAGGCAAAATTGCAAACACGGTATTGGAATGCCGAAATTGCAATAATGTATTGTAAGCGTCGTAATTCGTGAAATCACCGTCGAGAATTCCAATACATGTATTGTAGCGTTTATAAGTCGAAAATTGTGCGCATGCGCCTCATCCGACCCATGTATCGCTGCATGATCCGTTGCATTTGAAAACTACAACATTATGTATTGTAGCGTTACCCTACATTTCGGAAATAAACTTCCAATACATTTAGTAGAAGTTTTATGCGGAAATTTTTAACAGTGCACGTACCCTTACTATTTTGAGATCCACACCTTCTTCGTCGAATAGGGCCATTCTTAGACACTTGTCCATGAATATAATAAATGGCCATGAGGACATAACGCATCCTTGTCTAGCACCTTGCATAATATCGAATCGGTCACTCAGTTTTTCATTAACCCTTACACTATATTGTTTTCATAGCTTGTAGGAGCCATCCATTGACTCCGTATTCTATCATGATTTTCCAGGGTTTACTTCTGTTTACCTTGTCAAATGCTTTTTCGAGGTCAACAAATACACAGAAAACTTTCTTTTATACTCACAAACTTTTTTCTGTGACCTGTCTTAAGCTAAATATTTGATCCGTATATGATCTTCCTGACATAAATACACTTTGGACTTTCCATATCTTTTCTTCTGTTATTTTCATTACCCTACGAATGAGTATTTTTAAGTATACTTTACTTACGGTACTTATTAAGCTGATAGCTGCTGTTCAGAATTGAAAGTAATAGATTGACTCCCACATATGAATAATATAAAAAATTTGTTTGGGCAGTTTTGTGGAGGCATGGCCCTAGCCCTACGCCACAAATGTGTCATTGTCCCGCTTGTCGAACATACGGTCGACGTAACCTAGTTTGGATGCTTGGTACTGTTGATATGTGTATCGATGATATCACCATTCTCATTAAATAGTTCTTTACAAATATTTTGTACACTGTGTCATAATGAATCAAAAACCAAAACACACTCTAGAACTGGCTCGAATACGTGTTAAGAAACGTCGTGCAAGATAAGAATTTAGTTGAAATTTATCCAGTGATAGTGATGTGACCGCTGATTCTAATTGTTTTGAAGCAGGTAAATTTATTTAAATGTTTGGAAATTAAGTACTAAAAAATATATTAGTAGATGATCCTGTTTTTTCGAATATTGCAAATCATAATAATTTAAATATAATCTGTATTTTCAGTTTCATAATACTAAATGAAATAAATTTTCCTATATAGAAAAGTATTAAATTCCATGTATGGCCCTTGCCAGTTTACCCGACTAGAGCCACACCAGAAGTAGGGAAAACTGGTCAGTGCCTTACCAGGCCCACATTTAGATGTCTGCACGTTTAGCAATACTTTTACTATTCTCCATACCATACTTTATATATATTCGAGCTATATATTCACTACACTTCATTACAATATACATTATGTATGGAATCGTCTTATTTGCCATACTTTTACTATACTATGTGAGAAGCGACACTCATACGATTTCCCAGATTTTTTCCTAAATAAATTCCATGTCATATTTTGTTTACCAGTAATAGTTCTTAGGGATGCCAGGTTGAACGTTAAACGATTTTGAGATGTCTTTCATATATCTTTATATAGGCAAAATATTTCCTTCATTTGCTTATTCTCAGCGCTTCATAACAATGACATTCCAAAAAGATAAAAAAAAAACCATTAATCTTATGGATAATCAATGTATTTTCTAACTCTATTTGTCCTAAGTGCGCTACGTCGCCAACCTTCTTCTATCGGTCTTATGATTACTTCCAATTAATTATACTTTTACTTTATTAAAGAATTTAGAAAGAAAAATGAAACGCGTAGGTATTTCTTTTTTATTACTCACATGTAGACCATTTTTAATAATAACATATAGAAAACCAATCATTAATAGGTATGCCCTACCTTAATCTATATTACAATTATATTAGAAGTTGACGATAAAATAATTAACAATCATGGTATTAAAATGTACAGTGAGAACGAAAAGTTGTAGATTTGTGTTGTGATTGTCCCATTGCAGTTCAACAGCTTGAATAGATTCAAATTGTGAAAGGTCTTATGATGAAGGTGCCATTCATTCTAGAAAATAAAAAAAGAATTGTTCTTTTACAGTTTTGCAAAATACAGTGGGATATTATAACAATACGAGCACACACTTTTTTTTTAGGATATTGTTCTAAGAAGTATACGAAACCATAATTACATAATATTTTCTCTTGAGCAGTGTATAGATTTTTAAATTTTACTATTTGGAATTCACTGACTTGTACATTAATATAAAGAAAATTACAATTGTTTATCTTTTCCTTATTTTATTGTTCAATAAAAACTACAGCATTTAATCTTGCAGTATAACATTTTAAACATCTGACTGAAATCTAAACACCCAGAAATATTTTTTTTTAACAAATGAGCTGAGATATACATGAAAATTCGGTTGAATCAAACACATTTTGGTTGATTAAAAAAAATATTTCTTTGACCCAACAAAACTTTTTTGGTGAATCAACCAAATACGCTAACTACCAAAAGGTTTGGATAAAATAACCAACAAAATTATTTGGATTAAGCAAATATTTTGTTTTCTATATAAAAACCATATTCCATGCTTGAACCAACAATACATTTTTGAGACAACCAAATCGTTTTCTCAGGAAGGAGGCATTATTTTCAATTGGAAAGTACTTCAAATCAGGTGGAGATCCCGTTATATATTACAATGTGTAATTTATAAAAATATTGCATAGCGTGTCTATCTGAAATGTTATTGTATACAAAAATAAAAGATTTTTAAAATAATTGCTTACCACTGCAATCGAAAAGTTGATAACTATTAACAATGGCTTCCACAACTCTAGTTTATTGACATTTAAGTGACTGTCTATGAATCTTGGATATAGTTTTGTGAGTATTCTTATGAAATTCCAGTGACTTTTCATTAAATTGTGTTCACTTGTCTTCTAGTATGTAATGTAAGCCACTGGAAATATATAAAAATGTGTCTTATTTTTGATAAAACTAGTCACAAATATCTATATCCAAGATTCATAAATAGTCACTTAAATTTCAATAAACTATTTTTTTCCGTGTAAAACCGGGTGTAATCGGTCGACAGAAGCGGCCACCTGAGAAAATGCAATAATGCACACTAGGAAGACGATAGTAACAGTTCTTAAGAATGCCATGTTGAACGTTGAATGATTTCAAAATGCCTTTCATATGTCTTTATATAGTAGAAATATTCCCCCCATTTGCTCATGCCCAGTGCTTCATAACAATGACTATCGAAAAATATCATCAAAGTTGCCTAGTGAAATGAGGGCCAATGATTGCTTCGTAATTCAGCCCACAAACTGAAGTACCTACATTTTATTGTGCTTTATGACCCAGTTTTTGTAACATATGTATAGGCACTTTATTTTGATGGAAAAATTAAAATTTACCGAAACATACTGGCATTAGAAAAAAGAAACTAATGAATCAATTCAAGACCTGAGTATTTTTAGCACCAAAAGAATACGACTTATTTCAATTGTTAAAAATCGCCACTTCGTATTTCTAACAAAAATTTTGAACGGGGCCGGAAAAGTGCCAAGGTGACTCTGCCAGACTTTACCTAGATGACTATAATTATATTTTCACATTCCATACTTCACTGATCGTTTCTCACAATTCATTGTTCTTGTTTTTCAATTTGTACCATATGTCTAGGTTAACATTAATTGAGGTCAGAAATAAGACGATAATTCACTTTTTTCTATTTCACTAGAAAATAATGAAAATTTGTTAAAATATTATTATTTCAAAGATTCGAAAATATTATGTATATTAATTTCAAATTCATTCATGGAGATACGTTAGTTTTTTTAAAGCTTTCTTAACTTTTAGTTATATGAAGTTGTTCCGCATGCATGGAAATGCTTTATAATTGATTTTCAAGTTATTGCTTTTTTACTATAGATTAAAATTATGAATTTCCAAAAGCGTGATTCATAATTTGAAAATATTGATTTTAAAGGACTTAGTTTTACGATCCTTTTTTAGGAATACTTCAACTTTGAATTAGGTTTCGAATTTTTTAATTTTCAACGGTTCAATTAGGTTTGGATTCATTATTTTTAAAGCTTCAAATTAGAAATCATATAATTTTCAGCGTTTTCAGAATGATCAGACCTTGAAGGTTTACAATATTAGAAAAAGAAGTCAATTTTGTTTTAATAATTGTTATCTTTAAAATCATAGTTTTGAATGCGCCATTCTGAAATAGCTTAATTTTTGAAGCCTTGAAACTAATGTTGTTTAGCCTCAAATGTATAAAATTCGCAAATATTTGTTCCGAAGTTTCTTAATTTTTGAATCTTCAATCAGAAAGTTTACGAATTTTGTAATACTTAGTTTGATATGTTAGGTTTTTTAACCAGATAAAACTGATTTCAATTGTACAGTTTTTGGTGCTTTTTTCAAATTACTAGCGCATAGCGCGCACTTATAACCCTTTCTTTAAAGAAAAAACTGGGTTCATTTTCCAGGAAAGTGACAGGATACATTTCTTATAGATTCTATAGAGAATCTTATACGATTTTAGAACGTTGTATATGATTTACGGAAGTTCTTCTAATTACTCCGAAAAAATGCCAGTAATCTCAATATGAATGATACCTTTTTTTTTAAATTTGCATTATTGCATTAGAGTTCTTTAAAATTATCAGATCAGTTTTCTCATTTACGAAATGGCACTCGCCGCGTGTGACATAATCCGACATCGTACTTTCAATATTCTTTTAATATATAAAAAACATAAAAAGTACATTTTCATAGTATTTTCAGAAGAATTACATTCCGATATTTAAATTTGATTCGAATTTTCTAAAAGATTTCATTTACCACGTTTTAAAAGTAGGGATTTGTAAAAAATGTTTCTTTTTTCAAATTATATAACCCATACTGTTTTTACTAAGTTTATTTTTTATAATTTGTATTTTTTAGTTTGTATGAAGAAATCAGGTTATATTAGGGATATGGAGGATTTACTTTCCAATCGTGATAACTTTGAATTATTGAATGAAAATCCGTTGACACAATTGAGAAGAGACACTTTTAAGATTCTAGACAATTGGAGAAAGAAAGGACTTTTGGGAAAGGATATAAGATGGACTGATATAAATACCGAAGACACAGTTCTTGCAAGATGTTATGGTTTGAGAAAGATTCATAAAGATGGCTTTTTAAAATAGTTCAAAAATAATTTAAAATTTGAAAATAATTCGAAAATATGTTATCCTTTGAGATTGGTTATTTCAACTATTAACACTCCCACGGAATTTCTAGAACAAAACTTTAATTTTATACTTGAAGAATCAATTACAACTTCTAAACACAATATTAAAAATAGCTGGGAATTCCAAAAAATTATTATTCAAAAAACTGTTCCTGATGACCATGTAATGATTTCTTTGGATGTTGTTGCAATGTTTCCAAGTATACCCTTGAATTGGTTAAACAGGCAATTTTAAATAGATGGGATAATATAAAAACACGTACTCGACTAAGTCAAGAAGATTTTAATAAAGGGATACTTTTCATTATGAACACAACTTATTTTAAATTCAATGGATCTTTTTATAGGCAAAAATTCGGTACTCCCATAGGTTCAGTCATTTCTCCTATTTTAGCAGAAATAGTTACGGAAGATTTGGAGGTCTCTGCTTTCAAGAAGCTGGATTTTGTTTTGCCCTTTTACTTTCGGTATGTTGATGACACCTTATTATGTGTTCCTCCAGCAAAGTTACAGGCAGATCTTGATGCTTTTAATAGTTTGCACTCAAAACTTCAATTTACCCATGAAATAGAGAACAATAATAAAATCAGTTTTTTGGAAGTAGAAGTAATTAAGGGTCAGGATGGTAATATTATTACCAACTGGTATAGGAAAAGTACATATTCAGGTAGAATTTTAAATTTCTTTTCGGCTCATCCTTTTTAAAACAAAATTTCAGTAATCAAAAACTTAGTTGACAGAGCTCTAGGGTTGTCCCACATTTTATTTCACAATGAGAATTTGAATATTAGGAATATCCTTTTTCTTAATCATTACCCACAAAAATTGATTGAGCAACATATCACAATTAGGATTCAACAAATCAAAAACAAACAAAGTAACATTTTATCTACAGATAGTCAGGAAGAATTGAGAGAATATAGTTCTTTCAATACTTGTGTTCTTCCTTTTTTTTGGTCAAATTTCGAAAACTATTGAATTTATTTTAAAAAAATGTAATATTCATACTATTTTTCGTATACCATTTAAAATTGATCAAACCATGATTTTGACTGGGATAATGTTGAAATTTTACACACTGAAAGTAATGAGGGAAAGAGAGAATTCATGGAAATGCTTTATATTAAAAAACAAAATAAGTTGTCTATTAATTTAAAAACTGATTTGGACAAATTAAACAAAAGTTATTCTAGTATGATTAATTACATTTAGCAATAAGTTTTCATGGGTCTTGACTTTCTCTCATTTCTTGTTTGTTTATAACGGATTTGCCTTTTGACCCACATTTAGTTGTCAGGTATCGAGGTGATAGCGTCGTTATTTCGTCGCTGTTCCTACCTACTCTAATTTTTCTTGCCTTGATAAGAGTGCTGTGTGAGCACCGAATCGTTGGTAAATATTGTGCATGCTTTCATATTGTGATTTGATAATAATAGAAATAAAAAAGACGAAAGAAATAAAAAAGAGAAGGAAGGGGATTTGGTTGGTTGACTTCTCATTTTTCTTTCCTCTTTTTTATTTTTGTACAAAGAAACAAATTTTTTTGTTTTTAGGAATTGCAATAGGAGCATTTTGTATTGTTTGTCCAAATTTGATCGTTGAATTCTTGTTTCATTTTCAGGAATTCTATACATTAACTTGATTATTGGACGTTAAATGGGATTTTGAATTTGATTTTAATCTAATTTAAAATTCTTAAATTTAAATTTTTTTAAATTTTATTATATTTCTGAAAAAACCGTCAAATTTCAGTGCTAACATTAAAAATACACAATTCTTTGGAATCATTCACAACTTTCAATTTGAATAAAAATTGTTTTAATAATCAACCAATTTTGTTACATTTTATATTTAGTCGGCGAAATTAAATTTTTTATTTTAAGCAAGTACATGTATGCAAATTTTAGAACTTGAAATTTTTTAAAACAAAAATTGACTTTTCTCGAACTCAGCTTGAGAACCAATTTCAAAAATTGGAATCATAACAGTCTAGTGCTGTATTCTTTTTTAAAATTCTTACTTTTCAGTTTAATATCTGAAAATTGAACGATTTAAGTTGAAAAGTTAAAAATTGTGTTGTTTACAATTTTTTCTTTTCTTAATTTTTAATTTCACAGTTAAAAATGAAATGCTTCGATTTTGAACAGTTTAATCAACAGTTGAGAACATTTTAATTTTTGAGGGATTTAAATTTACTCAAAATAATTTAAATTTTTCAGTTTCAAATGAAGTTCGGATACATATGATTTGCAACGTTCGCAGTAGACAGTTTTTCATTTTTAATGTTTCTCACTTAAAATTACTCCCTTCGAACATTTTTTTAGAATAATTCAATAAGGTTTATATATTTGGACATTTTTCCATTTTGAACGACGAACATACGGTGGATTTAGTTTTTAATCTTATAAAAAATTTTATAAACAATTTTTATATGTTATAATTTTGTATGTAATAAAAATTTGAAATCCTGAGATTTCAGAAACTTCTTCATTGAAACATTCACTTCAGTTTTCAATTCCAAATTGTCAAAGTTTAATTGTTTCGTTAAAAAGATCTTAGACAAGATCATTCACAACTATCAGTTAATGAATCGCTTTGACTTAAAAATTATTTAAAATAAAAAGTTTTGAATTATTCAATTTGGAAGATTTTAATTAGAAATAATAACACTTTAATTCCTCTGAATTTTAAATCATCCAATTTTCAAAATTCCAATCTTAAATTATTCAATTTTGAAATTGTTTTATTCTCAAAATTTTAAACTGACATAATTTAATTTTTTTTTAAATTTTTATACGGGTTTTGAACTATTTTTTCTATATTTTTATTGCATTATTTAAATTTAATAATTTTTTTTGTTGAAATTCAAAATTTACATAAACGATTTTTACATTTTGATCCTATAACATAAAATGTTAACTTTGAAACTGGAAACTTAAAATGTTTTTTAAATATTTTTCGATATAAATATTGAATACCTCTTAGGAAGATAGATGGGAAAATCTGGGATTTACAGGGTATTTAAAACAGTCATTTATCTAATTTTTCTGTAAATTTTACGTACATTTAAAAAACTTCAACATTTTTAAGCCTCCAAGATGTCAAAATAACATCCGTTCACAAATTTTCAGTTTTTATAGGTCACTTAATGTACGGAACTCATAAGTGAAAACTGTAATGAGTAAATTTGAAATTAATACCATTTTTTGCGAAGAAAATTAAACTAAACAAATACTTCATATTCAAATTTCATACTATCGAATAACGAAAGTCAACTTTAATTTGTTCGTATCAAATTTTGAAACCTCAAAATAGCAATTTTTAGTAATTTTCAAAATCGTTATTTTGAGTATTTTAGGATACTCAAAATTCCCAGGACCAATGAGCCATTTACAGGGTTATTTAATTAAGAACTGATACAAATATCATTTAAATCTCACATTTTTCAGTCTGTCTCCTTAAAAGGTATTCATTACAGAACCCATTAGTTTAACACTGTAAACAATTGTTTTGCAATTATTGACATTTTTTTGTATGTATGTATACCATTAAGCCATTTCCCTTTCGGGGTAGGCGTGACACTACCCGATTCGGGTAGTGTTTCTAGGTTGATAACTTGTAGTAAATAACTACAAGTGTGGGCTCACCACACCCACGATGTGCCAACAGCACTCAGTTTTCTCGAATGGTCACCCATCCGAGTGCTAACCGCGCCCAACGCTGCTTAACTTCAGTGATCTGACGAGAACTGGTTTTTTCAGCGTGGTATGGCTGTAAGGAAAATTAAATTAACCAAGTACTTCAGAATTTTCATTTAGCGCTGCCAAGAAAATCATCTTTAACCTAGTTACGACTTAATGCTAAACCACAAAATAGCGATTTTTGAGCAATTTTCAACATTTTTGTTTTATGATAAAAAAAACCCTGCTACAAACACGAAATTTATAGGATAATTAGATGAAGGAATGATATAATATTTCTTTCAGTTCTCACATTTTTCTGTATATCTCCCTGCCAGATATTAATTTCAAAAGATATGGAAAACCGGTTAATTTGAAGAGTTTTTCATATTACAGGTTTGATAAGTAAGAATAGAGGTCAAATTTTTGATAGAACAAGAGAAAATTGACCTTAGGGGATGAATTTTGTTTTGGTTTAAATAAATAATTATTTAGATTTAAGTAATACAATAAATTTTTTTTTAATTCAACACCAAAAGAATACTAATTATTTCATTGATTAAAAATTGTCACTTTCGATTTGTAACAAACATTTTGAACGAGGAAAGGTGGCGGGCCAGACTTTACCTAGTTGACTTGATCTAATTTCCCATTCCACATTTGACTTTTCATTTTTCACAATTCATTGTCTTTGTTCTTCAATTCATATCATATATCGAGGCTAACTTGAATTGCGGTCAGAAATATGACGTGTATTTGTCAACAAAGTCAATGTCATGTGAAAAATGGAAAGTGAAACATAAAATGTACAAAATAATTTTTTTTCGAATCCAATTTTCTCGGAAACTAATAGATATTTCGATGCATTTATTTTCAAATGAAAAATATCTTCTAGCGCTATAAGCGCATTTATATTAAAATGAAAACATTGTAAACAAACATTTTTTTAAACAAATTTTCTTCAATTATGAAATACCCTTTTGATCATCCCCAAAACAATATATGTTATTATTCAAGATATAATTATATGGCCGGAAAAAAATGATTGTTATGCAAAAAGAAACTTTGGAAAAATTATGAAAAACAAAATTTCTGGACTTTTTTGGAATTTTACAGAACGTTCTTAAAATTTCTGGCAAATGTTCTAGAAAATATAATATATTTATGTGATATAACAGTTTTCTCATATCATTATAGTTTATTAATGTTTGATGTTAGAATTAACCACAAAATAGTATATTATTGATTCGGTGAAAAAATCCTTTTACATTTTTTTAGGACACAAAAGCAAATTCCGGAAAACACTGATAAGTCAACATTTTGAGGTAATGTTTTCGGAAGTTCAGCCAAAGTTGCAAACAGTTTGATAACACTACACTGTTAAAAATGTTTGCAATTTTAATATAGATTTACTATACATTTGTATAGTAAATCTAAAAACTCGGTCTATGAAATAGTAATTAAGAGGCTGCATAGTAAATTTCATATACATGTATATTGGTCAACTCTTAGAAAAGTCAGGTAAATTCACTTTACACAAATTAAAATTAATTTTGGCAGTGATCGTCAATTCCAAATAATAAAGCATGTTTTTTTTTTCTAGTTAAACATAAATTATACTGGGTTTTAAGTGGAAAAGTTCAATTAAGCGAATAATCAAGACACCTAACCTAAAAGCAGCGGTTGTTTTGTTAAAATTCTGACATTTACAGTGAATTTTGAAGAAAATCCCACCTATACGTTGCACTTTGATTATAAATATGAATTTAGTCGATGAATTGTAGGTTATTACTTTAGTTTTAAATATTTGACAAGATTTGTGTGCATCAAAGAACTTTCAACTGTCACGCGCTCTGTTTTACTATACATGTATATTAATTTTACAAGATGATGGTATATTAAATTTACTACACGTATATGCATATTGCTTCCATTACATTTATAGTAAAATCGCTATAGAAATTTCTAACAGTGTAGCCTTCAATTTAGAAAAAAAATTGTACATTTAGTGACGCAATATTTTTCTAATGCATTTTGGCCTGCTAAACTTGAAAATCGCATTGAAAATGTTTTTTATGGATTGGTTTTCCAAATTTTTTATTTGTTATTTTTATCTAAAACAATGACTTATTTGCAATATTTCGGTTCATTGTACCAAAATATATAATATATATAATATATATATATATAATATTCAACTACAAAATTGATCAGGGAAAATGGTACTAATATTAGTTGCAAATTCGATGATATTTATACCTTGATACCTTTTGCAACTAGAATTCTTATGCATATCGCCCGAGAATTTGTTCGAATCCACACAAAAATAAATCTATTTAAAAAAAAGATATTTCGAGGTGGCGCAAGTCCCATGAAGTTTAACACGTATTTCCCATAAGAAAAAAAGACGTTTTTGTAAATTTTATTCAGAATTGTCAGTATTAGGAGAATCGAGTTGAAAGTCAATATTTCTCTTCACAATTGACCATAGAATGTGAATAATATATTATATGGTCCCAAAAAACCCATAAGTGAAAAAGTGGGTTTTGCGACTTTTTTGCCCTAAGTATGATTTTTTGCAGGTTTTTAAATGCAAATTGTGTCTAATACATGAAATACTACTTCATGCTGATAATAATTAGATGTTTATATAAATTGTTTACATAAATTATTTACATAAATTGTTTACATAAATTGTTTACACAATGCATTATTGTTTTTAGAAATTTTCTCTTAGCAAAGTGTAAGAAAGTCGCGGTTTTTTCAAAAATTTTCCACTCTTTTCCTATTTTCAATTATAGTGAGGTAATAGTAAATTAATGTCAACAAAAATAATTGTTCAAACACTTTATTATTATTGTTAATAATATTCTCTTTGAGTAATTGTAGAAAGTTGCGGTTGTTTCTGAAAATTTGAACTATTTGTCTATTTTTCACTCGGAGTGTTCTAATAATTAATTATATTCAGCAAAAATAATTGCTCAAACAAACTATAATTGTGTATAACTATCTTTATCTATATTAATGTCAGATAGTTGCGGCTTTTTCTGAAATTTTAAACTTTTCGTCCACTTTTCACTTAGTGAGGTAATAATCAATGCAAGTTAACAAAAATAGTTGTTTAAACAATATATTATTATTTATATTCATATATATATATATAAATATATATATTCTGTTAGATAAGAGCTACAAAGTTGCTGTTCTTTCTGAAATGTTAAACTTTGCTTGGCCTTTTTAGTTATGAACAAATCATAAATGAACATTTGAGAGAATCATATTTTAAACTTTCTTCTTTCTTTTTTAAACTTTCTCTTTTGTAAATATATTTTTCTGAAATGAAACAGAGATTTGTAAAATTGATATCTGACTTTAACTCCCTTCTTACTAGCGACGAAAGTCAGAAACAATGTTTACTACAAGTAGTAACAGAGTATCGGAAGCAATTTCCTGACTGCAATAAGTCTACCTTGTCCCGTGAGATGTTATAATTAATTAATTATTTTTTGAGGTCTTTTTAATCTTTATATATGTATATTAACATCGACGAGACGTGTTTTCTCCAGGAAAGGAGGGGTGGGGGCTGATATTAAAATATGTGCAATTCCAGATTTTTCTTTTACGCTTTGCAATAAACTTCTTGCTGTAAAACCACATCCCCTAGGGGATGTGGTTGGTTGCCTTCTCATTTTTTTTTCCTCTTTTTTATTTTTGTGCAAACAAAAAAAAAATTTCTTTGTTTTTAGGAATTGCAATAGGAGCATTTTGTGGTGTTTGTCCAAATTTGATCGTTGAATTCTTGTTTTATTTTCAGGAATTCTATACATTGACTTGATTATTGGACGTTGAATGGGATTTTGAATTTGATTTTAATCTAATTTAAAATTCTTAAATTACTTCTTGCTGTAATTTAAAATAAAACTTTTACAAGTCATTTACATACCTAGTCCTCCCACCTAATCCTAATTATTCGATTCTTTGTTTTTGTGTCTTGTGTAAGATAGCTTTTATGTTCAAATTAATTTTTTGTAAACATTGGGAAAAGAGCAAAAATAAACCACTCAAATAAATGCAATACTATTAAAAAAATGATTCTTGTTAAGGTTCACTTACTATTTGTTCATAACTAAGAAGACAAAGCAAAACTAAAGGTTTCAGGAAAGAGCAACTTCCTAGCATTACTCTAAGAGAAGATAGTTAGAAACAATAATAAATTGTTTAAATAACTATTTTTGTTAACTTGTATTATTTTTTACTTTACTAAGTAGAAATTGGGTAAAAACTTTAAGATTTCAGAAAAAACCGCAACTATCTAGCATTAATAAAGAAGAATATACATAGTTATATACAATACTTATTTGTTTAAATAATTATTTTCGCTAAATTGAATTAATTATTTACTCCCCCAAGTGAAAAGTAGACATATAGTTGAAAATTTCAGAAAAAACGGCAACTTTCTAGCATTATTCAACTGGAATATTATAAACAATAAATTCTTTAAACTATTGATTTTGTTAACTTTTATAATTCTTTACCTCACTCTGATTGAAAATTGGAAAAAAGTGGAAAATTTTTGAAAAAATGCAATTTTCTAGCATTATTCTAAGAGAATATTATTATAATAATAATAAATTGCTAAACAATTATGTTTCTTAACATTAATTATTACTTCACTCTAATTGAAAATTGGACAAAAAGTGGGAAATTTTTGAAAAACCGCGACATTCTTACTGTATTGTAAGAGAAAATTGCTAAAAATAGTAATAAATTGTGTAAACAATTTCCGTAAACATCTAATTATCAGTATAATGTAATATTTTATTCGTATTCTATGGCTAGTTGTGAACAGAAATGTTTCACATAATATTTACGGTTCTGTATCAAATTTACAAAGACGTATTTTCTTCTTATGGGAAATACGTGTTAAACTTCATGGGGTTTGCGCCACCTCTAAATATCATTTTTTGTCAAAACAAAAAAAATGGATTTATTTTTTTGTAGATTCTAACAAAATTCCGGGCGATATGCATGAAAATTCGAAAAAAAATTTGAACCACCCTAATATACATATGTTACTTAATACTAGGGGTGTGCAAATTTGATGCGGGTCGACTCGGGTTTTGTGAGGGTCAGGTCGGGTTTGCGGGTAAGCCGGATAAGGCCGAAAAAACCTGTTCTTTTTATGTTTTGCCCTCTAACTATTGAAAATAATTTTTTAGGGTTAAAGTGATCATATAGTTGGATTCGGAAGACTAGACTTTCAGATGCTTTTTGTTAGACAATTCAGATATTTTTTTGAGCGAGTTGCCATCAAAAGAAGTGGGGCCACGACTTTTGGCCCCGACTTTAGTCAGTGCAGATGCGATAGTTCCGTCTCTTGACTTTGACCCCACGATTCGAGGCCGTGATAGTTTATAGAAAACTTTATGTGGGCTATACGCGACGAAAAACACGAGTCTGACATAAAAAAGAAATATCAATCAGAAAACATTGATTGAAACATAATAAGTGCCACATCACTGTTATTTTTATTCGGCTCCAAAGAGTACAAGCATGCTTCTTTGATCATTTCTTCAAAACGAAATTCAGAAAAAAGATTCTTTGATTTAAAAAAATATATATTTATTGGCTCTCAGTTAAAGAAAAGTTTCTTTAATTCAAAGAAATTTATTCTGATTCAAAAAAATTCCTTTAGTTTGAAGAAATGTCTTTTTGTTCCAATGCAAATTTGGCGTTATTTTAAAATTATTTTCTTCATATTTCCTGTTATTTTTGGTTAAATTAGGAAAAAAATTATTAAAAGTAGAATAATGAAGCGGAAAATACATATTAGGAAACATTTGCATGATATGAAGCGTTGCGAATTTAACGCTTATTGCCTAAAAAAAATTAAGAATCAGGCACATTGAGTTTTTTTGGTCAACGAATGGGGATTAAGTGAACAAAATGTGGTAAATTCATTTTTTGACAAAAATAGTTACAGCATTTCTGAAGAAAATATTTACTCTGTAATTGTTTATACAATATTATTTATATAATGTTTTGCGTATTTTTTTCGCCTTGGGTAATAATTTGTATTTCTTGTTATTAAGAAAAAACAAAATTCAGGAAAAAATTCGAAGAATATTGTAAACTATCTTCTGCAGAACAAAATAAGCCGTCAATAATGAAGATTGAATAAAAACTACATTTGTCTACGTAAAGCGAAAGAAAAAACACAAAACATCAAATAGCTAATTTTATATATAAAATATTATAGATTTCATTATTTTTTCTACAGATATTTCAAAAATTGAAAACTTCAATTTAAAATCTACAAAACTGAAATAACGTTTTTAAATTGAGGCACAATATCAAATCTAAAAATAAAGGAACGAGACATTACAAATTACTAATTTAATACTGATGCATATTTAAAATGTGACTATTTCATTATATAATAACTTCTAATTTGAAGCCAGCACAATTGAAAAATTCACAAAAACTATTAAAAACAGATTTTTTTCGAAGTAGCTTTCCAATTATGCAACCCTCTTTCCAAATTAATCAGTAAAAAAATAAAAAAATGTTTCCTCAAAAGTATAAAACCATGCCAGAACTATCCATTCAAAATTGAATTTAAAAAAATTTTTAAATGTTCTAAATTAAACATACCAAACTTAATGCCTCTCAAATGATTTTTTGTAAGAGACTAAGTTCTACAATTGAGCAGATGGGTGCAATACCGCTATACTTGCGTTTGTGGAAGGCACTTATTTTTAATTTGTTTTGCACATTACTTCATGAAAAACAATTGAAGAACAGTGTTATTGCACCCGAACGGTTAATTCAAAATTGTCCAAGCATAGTCTAGGCATTTGATACTTTTTCACCGCATTAAGTAGGCAATGTGCGTTTTTTCCTAAAATGGTTTATTGAGGGGTCCTGATGAAAATTAAAAGTTTTTTAGAAATGACTACGACGCGTCGCGTCCCGGAAAAATGTTTGAAAAAAGTTCCAAAATCGTGTTTGCGTAGACTGACCCGCCCCGTTGCATTTTAGAGCAAAATGTTCAACAGCAAAATTAAACTAGAAACAATTCTGAGAAAGTTAAAAAACGAACCTCCTATCTCTGATATGTGCCGAGTTATGAATCTTTACAGAACCCGGATTTTTGTTCAAAAAAGAGGCGAAAAATCCAATTTCGGGGCAAATTACTCATGTTCAGTTTTTTCAAAATACATGCATGAATCAAGAGTAACGACTTTTCAAAGAAACACAATTGTTTTGCAATTTTGAGCTATTTGTAGCCAAAAAAATTATTTTAGGACAGCTCGCTTCGTGCATATCCTACAGAAAAACGGTGAGAGGATAAATTATAGAAGGGTAAATTTTGCGTTAAATGAAAAAAAATGTTTTAGCTCTCGTGGGTCACGAGTTATAACCATGAAACATTGATCTTTTCCATTCGGTATAATTGTTTAACCATTATTTAAATAATATTCTTCACACTATCAATTGTGTGCACAACATTTATTTTCTTTGTGAAAATTACTTTCAGATTATCTGTTGTCGAAAGTGAATACAGAAAAAAATGTAAGTTAACTCGTATTACATTGTTTATTCATTATTTATAAGAAATGTTATGGAAGGGATTAATTTTACAACGTTGTATTATTTTATGTCAAAAATGCCAAAAATTGCTAAAATAATCATTGCAGGTGAAACAGTTGTTGTTAATTGTTGATAATAAACGAATATATAAAGAAATTAATTACGTGATTATGCAATTGATAGAAAAACTAATTAAATAATTTCCTAGTTGATTGAATGATTGGCTGATGAATTAATTGGCATCAGGAGATGAAGTACATCATAGATAGTTGAAAATTTTGTTGTAATTCGTTTTTATTTTGTATTGCTATAACTTTTCGAATAACGATTTCCGATGTCGTATTAGGCCCTAATACGACATCGGAAATCGTTATAATAAATCGCTTTTTTTAGTGGTTTCCCTAATAATTAGGGAAACCACTAAAAAAAGCGCACGGTCAAATTTGGAAGGCTATAACTTATGTCCTATTGGGGGTAGGTCATTGCTTTTTTTATAATTACTTAAAATTTCGTCTACTTTGATGAAAATCTAGAACATTTTTTCGTAAAATCAACAGGTTCTAAAGTACAGATACAAATTTCAGAATTGGCGGTTTTTGCATTATTTTTTAAAAATCCGGGTTTAATTTTACTGTTAAACATTTTGCTCTAAAATGCAATGGGTTGGGTCAGTTTACGTAAACAAGATTTTTGAAACTTTTTTCAAAAATATGTCCGGAACGTGTCGTAGTAATTTCTAGAAAACTTGAAGTTTTTATCAGGACCCCTCAATAGACCGTTTTAGGAGAAAAATGCGCATTACCTTTTTTCGTACGAGATGCCTGGACTAGCATTAATTTGGTCAATCAAAATGTCCAAATAAGTATCTCTTTTTCATGATACAATTTATTTCTGAATCTTTCTAAACATTATTGATAGAACATGAAATTTTAATTGTAAATGATTTTTTTAATATTGGAAAATAATTTATCGAATTAAAAAATTTAAAAATCTTGAATTCCGTACAAAATTCAAACTATATTTTTAAATGAAAACTTTCGTGTTATAGAAACAGTGCAAGAAAAAAGCGGGGTTCAGAAATATTAGAACTTGAAACTAGTTAAATTGAAAATCATATAAATACCGGTGTAACCAATCAAAAAATTTTTATTTTTAATGTTTCTTTACTTTCTATACCCGTGCAGAAATTTCGCCGTGGCCCCGACCGGGCCCAGACTC
>CAKNYM010046906.1:152878-166226 GCA_932195095.1 Andricus curvator | reverse complement strand
ATCGGTGTTGGTATTTTTGAGGAGCCCAGAAATAAGAGACTCTATTTGCACTGTTGAATTCTAAAAAAGACTATTTTTTGACCAAGTCAGATCTGCTTGGTGTCAAGGGGTTGTTTTTTAACTTTAAGCGTTGGAGCCTAAAAATCGGGGGTGGCTTAATATTATTGTGGGGTTGAAAACATAATCTGGAGTTTTGTGAATGTAAATATTATGATCATTTTTAATATAAAAATTTCTTGGCTGTTTTACATCGAGCTGCTTCTGAACCGTTTCGTGAAATATACTAGGCGGTATAATTATCTCTGATGGCGAATTGCACTCAAATTAATATTAATATTTGGGTCAAAAATGTATTCCAAGTCCAAAAAGATTGCATTTTTTTTTTGGAAAATATTAATTTGAGTGCAATTCGTTATTGCTAGCCAACCACAACCCAGCACAAGTTTCAGATTTTCGAAAATCGTAATTTTGAAAATTTTTGGTCAAAAACACGTTCCAAGTTCAAAAATATTATTTTTTTTTTTAAATATTAATTTGAGTGCGATTCGTCATTAGAGATAATTATTGTACTAGCCTAGTACAACTCAGCACAAGTTTCCGTTTTACGAAATTCTGAAATTGATAATTTTCTTCATTTTTTTTTTAAATTGTTCCAGATTTTAACTTCATATTTGCAGCACAGTAGTATGCGTAGCAGGTAGTTTTTTTTGGCAAAAAAACCAAATGATTCCAAATTTTCACCAAATTTTGCATTTTTTCAACAAATCTTTTGGGGCACAAAAGAGCACAATTTTCATTTTTTCGAAATTTGAAGTCGTCGTTGCCAACTTCCTGGACATGAGAATATAAGAAATTTAGAGATTTTCAGTAAGTCTGAAAAGTCAAGAATTTCAATAAATTCACAGAATTTCATAGCTTTTAACGAATTCAAGAAACTTCAGAAAAATCAAGGATTTTTGAGAATTCAAGTAATTCAGATTTTTTCAGGAAATGAGGGAATCTGTCACATTTTCATTGCTCTAAATATAAAACTCTTAATTAAATGAAATTAAGTGAATTGAAAATTTAACTTTAATTTTTGAAAGCTGTACATGTTTAGTTTAAAAGGCTTTAAATTTATAATTATATCATTTTTTAGTAGATAATTCAAAATTTGTATATTCTCATTCTAATGAGAAGGTATTGGTTTTATGTAAAATTTGACATAGTCGGTTTTCATCAAATCTCCACGTTTTGAGACCCCCTGAGCTAGAAAAAACGATTTTTACCATACCAGCTATTTTGGATGAAAATTCAAAAAGTGAGCACATTTTGAAAATTTTTGAGACCACTTTTTTTGAAGATTTGAAAATTCTATGTTCGGTTATTAGTAGTACGCAAAATGACGAACAAAATATTCTTATGACTTTTCGTGATAAAAAAAAAATTACTGGAGTTATAGCATTTTCAAAATTCCCAAAAACAAACGAAAATAAACATTTTAAGCCGAAAAATGCACGATATGAAAAAAAGTCAAGAGGAGAAAAACATTGCTTCTTGGACACCTTATAATATTTTCATAACAACTTTTTGAATTTTTTGAAAAATAAAAAATTCAAATTTTGATCCCACAAAAAAATAATGAAAAATCAAAAATTCCATTTTGCTGTCAAACTATGCAAGATACGAGAAAAGATCATCTCACTAAAATTGTGCACCTAAAAAAGATCTACAAATTTCTTATAAATCACTTTTTGATATGACGCGTAGTTTTTGTTTTATTTGTAAAAAACAGCATTGAAAATAGAAAAATCAAATTTTTAGACGAGTAACACCAGCTACGAAAAAAATGACCGAAACAAAATTTGTTCATCCAAGGAAGAGGTACTAATTTGTTGTGAATCATGTTTTGATAGGATGCGTAGTTTTTGTTTTATTCGTGAAAATAACATTGACAGTAAAAAAATCAAATTTTTGAAAACAATGCAAGGTACGAAAACAGATAAATGAACAAAAATTGTGCATTCAAAAAAGACTTACAAACCTGTAATCAATTTTTGTTGTAAGAATATATTCAAAATGAAAAAAATTAACTTTTTTGATAAACGGCACAAGCTAAAATAAAATGTTAACTAATAAAATTTGTCGCCTAAATTATATCATTACTTTTCATTTGAAATCAAATACAAATTTAGTAATTTTTATATGAAGAACACATAACACGAAGCGCAAAGTGCGCGATCAGTGTATTTCGGAGCGCGCAGCACGACGACCAAATCTCACGCCGTAAGTGCGCTCAAACTTTTTTGTTTCTATCATACGGTGCACAGAACAGAGCGTGAAACGCAAGGTTCAAATCAAATATCGAGCGCAAGTGTCTAGATGTGAATGTGTTCCTTAAGGTCGATAGAACCTTGAGTAAATAAAGTTCCTTTTCAGTCTAAAATAAAAACAAATTTAACAATCCATTAATATGTAGAGGTTTTGATAATTTTATAATATTTGCAAACAAACTTTTTCTTTTCATCCAAGTCGAACACGAAGTTCAAAAATCTAGAGGAGCCGAGCGTAAAGCGCGATGTAAATACGCCCGAGCGCGAGGTGAATACATAATCGAGCGAGAGATAAATATATAATCGAGCGCGAGATCCAACAGTCGCGCTCAAAGAATTCTATTTTTAATTCAAAATTCGAACTGCCTCGTCTCGAAATTCCGGATCAGTAGTGAAATATTTTTCATAATTTGGCTAAACTATTATAAACGATGCAATTTTGAAAGGTTCAAAAATGAAGCCAAACCATTTTCGATAGATATGCTTTCAATTCAAGATTAAACAATCTTGAATTAAATAATTTTAAATGATATAATTTTGAAAGCTTAAAGCGGATACTCTAGATAATTTTTTTTTAACTTTTTCATTCGATTTACTTTTACAATTTGTATGAACAAAGTATGTTTGAAATGCCAAAGAAATGTTCCTTCGTAAAAACCATTTGGTGGCCCTAAAAAGGGCCGTTTGTGTATACGTAGCGCATGAAAATATTACAACCATAACATTTTCCTTCAATTTACTTCTTTGCAACTTTCTTTGCCGCAGCCTTCTTTTTGGGAGAAGCTGCCTTCGCCTTTTTCGGAGCAGCCTTCGCAGCCTTGGGTTTGGCGGCTGTTTTAGCCTTGGGTGGCTTTGCAGCAACCTTTGTAGATTTCTTCTTTTCAGCAACAGCCTTTTTCGCTTTAGGAGCCTTCTTTGGGGATGCTGCTTTCTTTGTCTTTGGTGCAGATTTGGATTTCGCAGCTACCTTGGTAGATTTAGGCTTGGCCTCAGTTTTACCCACAGGTAACTTGAAGGATCCGGCAGCACCTGATCCCTTAGTCTGGACCAAAGCTCCGCTGGCAACAGCGGATTTAAGGTACTTTCTGATGAAAATGGCCTGTTTGTCAGCATCAACTTTGTATGTTGCAACAATGTACTTTTTGATTGCTTGAAGAGAAGAGCCCTTCTTTTCCTTCAAAGCCGCGACTGCTGCGAGAACCATCTCGGAAGCAGGAGGATGAGCTGCTTTCGCAGTAACACGAGGCTTCTTTGTTTTCGGAGTAGCAGCTTTCTTAGGAGATGCGGCTTTCTTAGGTGTTGCCACTGCCGCTGGTACAGCTTGAGATTCAACTTTGTCAGCCATTTTACTCTCGAGGTTGTCTTGACAATTTCCAACAAATTAAAACCACGTTTCGTAGTATTTGCAATGTTGACTGCGGGTTGGTGCCTTCATATTCATGCTGGAGCGCGGACGGTGTAGAAAGACCGCCAGCTATCGCGCCCCCATGCGTTCGAATTCTCGGTCTCAGAGGAACCATATTCCAATTTTTTCTCACATTTTAATGATTTTCTAACAAGTTTAATTAAAAGAAATGTTCAGATTGCAATAATAAAATATCTTTTCTAATAGATCAAAGAAAAAAAGTCAGAAAAAATAATTATGAAGATCCCGAAAATCTTCATGCTATGGAAGAATACTTTAAACGAGTCAACATATTCTGATCTAAGAATTGTCAAAAAAGTGGTTTAAAAAAATTTGTTTGAAAAATGGCCTCCTGAATCTGATGTTTAATAGTTTTGTCTAATTAGTAATCAATTTTATTTGATTTCGAGATGAAATTGAAGAGGCAAGGTAGAGGCAAAATAAGGGATCAGTTCTGAGTTTGGTGCGAGAGCAGACGATGCTGCGAAAGGATGTTTGGGTCAATAATGCACATTTGTAAACAACAAATTTTCCAATTTTTGGCAATTTTAGGTAATTTAGTAGTTTATCTATTTTTCTTAGGCAGTTAATTAAATTTTTTGTTATTCAAATATATATTTTTTGTGCAGTAGATTTGAAACGTTTGAATGAGAATGAATATGTGAATATCATTATTCATCAATTAGATATTTATTGTGTAATTTTGACATTCTTTGGAGAGATTTTTCAAATTTAGTACATTTAATATGTAAATTAATTTCTATATAATATGGATATAATCAGGTATTAGGAAGTTGACTCCTCAATGTAGGAACAAGCTTTGCAAATCTTTTTTATAACACTGAGTTGAATTTATAAAGTTAATATATTGAGTATACATGAAGTTACTATAAATGTTAATAAAAGATAATGATTATATATTTGAGTATTTATAAGAGTATGATTTAAAGCAGTCTATTCGATCTGAAATTTAGGTACTCGTAGCCATGATCATAATTTAAAATCATTTACGAGCGTTTACTCCTCGTAGCGTCGGGATTAATACTTATAACTCAACCATCATACGTAATTCCTTGCAAATAGTTGAAATTCTGTTATTCAAAAATCAAATTTCAATTTTTCTCTGAATATCCTTTTTCCTGAATAGTAAAAATCTCTGAATATTAAACAAAGTTATGGCCATTTCTAAATATTGCTAGTATGAAAGTAATAAGTTTTGAACCATGAAACCTCAAATTAATTTAGTAAAAACTAAAAAAAAATATCTGCATTCATCTTAGTTTTGAAGTTTTTCTCAAAATGAGACCCTTTTATTTTCATTATAACCATCTTAGAAAAAAACCTTGTTTTTCCCCCATAAAAATCAGCTGTGTTAGAAAAAAATTGTGCTGAAATTTGATTGTTGTGGTAAAATGCCGATTTTTGTAGAAAAACTTCAAAATATATTTAAATTAAAAAAACTAAAGTGGAAATTTTGGAGAATTACATATAGAAAATCCAACCTTAACGAAAAGAAAACATAATATTACATAAATACAAAACCTC
This sequence comes from Andricus curvator, assembly GCA_932195095.1. Lineage (NCBI taxonomy): Eukaryota > Metazoa > Arthropoda > Insecta > Hymenoptera > Cynipidae > Andricus > Andricus curvator. Next base: position 160,964 of record CAKNYM010046906.1, on the reverse strand, counting down.
TCCAAAAACATCTACGATACAAAAAAAGTCAACAAAGTAATTAGTTATATCAGTACAATCAGCATAGTTTATGTTTATGAAATAAAAATTTGTCAAATAATTCTAAACGAAATATAAATGTTAAAATTTATTAAATTGAAAAAATTATAGAAACTTTAAGACTGTGTTAAAAAAAATAATTATTGAAACTTGGTGAGACTTTCTCTCGTTTTTTTTTTCGTACATTCTTAAAGTTTCTATAATTTCTTCAATTAAATACATATGTGGCCGTCCACGAAGAAACGGACCTAATTAACAAAACTCGATTTTTAGTTTTTTATTTGCTCTTTAAATAAAAAAATTCTATTATCTGAAAAATTCTAATTATTGTTATTATACTGCAAAGTTAGAGGCCTTCTTATGGATTTCCTGTGTTGGACCGCCTCTTCATTCGCTCCTCCTGTAAAATGTAGCTCTCGGGAGTTAGGTCCCTTTTTTCATCCAATACATTTATTATTTTTACATTTTTGTATCAATCTGTTCTATAGGCTCCAAGCGAGGCTCTAAATCTACTGAAATAATCGATGAATACAAAGGATATAGCCGGGTAAGCATACAAAAAGTCCCCCCAAAAGGAATCAAATGTTTTATCAGCCATTTGAAAGCATACAATCAAAAAAAATTTTTTTTTTATTTCAAACCGTTAGCCAACAGATTTTTCAGATTTTGTTTCGTTGTGACTTACTATACTTATGGAAAACACAGACAGGACGTACTCTGTGAAATCTTATCTTTAATTTAAGCCAATAAAACTTCAAAAATATTCACGGATTCCCCAGATGTGACGATGTGACGAAGATTAAATTTTCAATCAATATGAAACTAAATCAGATAAATAAATGAAGCTTCCAAAAAATTTCAAAAATGATAAAGTACCACGAATAATCATTGTATCTTTTCTTTTACAATGTATATATACTGTATCTAATAATGTATAAATACACGTATATAATTGTATTATATGAATATATTCAGGTATCAATGGGCCTCAGGAGTTGGAATATGTGATATTACAGTTTTTAATTTTTTACACTAAGATCCCCCAAATTTAAAAATCTGAAAAAATTTGCAATCTTTGGGTGACTATTCTGTGGTAAAAAAAAAAATGAGATAGTACTTGAGTTTTATCACACAAAAAATTAAAAAAAAAAAATTGGAAATTTTTTTGGAGTTTGAATTTCCCGCCAAATTATTTTTAAAAAAGTCGTTCACGTTGAGAATTATTGAAAGAAATCCTGTGAATTTTTTCAGATTTTTCCTAACGATGGAAACAAAGAAAATAAATAAAAACGAAAATGGACGTTACCCCCCTAACTCATCCAATATGGTGGTTAACGGTTTAAAATGTTGGGAAATTTTTTTTTGATTGTTTATTTTTAAATGGCTGTCTCAACATTGAATTCCCTTTGGGGGCATTTTTTACATGCTTACCCGGCTATACCCTTTCATGAAAAACAGAACCGGAGATTCATCTAATCGATTGATGTTTCAATTTTTGCACCAATCGGTGGAATAGTAAATAAATTGCAATAAATACACATATTAGTAAGAAAACTCGAGTTTAACGCTACTTTTAAGTCTTTTAACAGTCTGAACAAAATCTTCATTTCACCTCTTAACTCCTTAATACAAAATAAAAAAAATATATCCCAAAAATAAAACAAGGAACTGCCGAAGGTTGGGATCCAACCCCCCCTTCCTCTTCCCGATCATTTTCATTCAAAATAGAGGACTTTTATGTAAATTAGGGGACGTTTAGGGAAAATCCTCCAAATAGGAGATATATTGTGAAGCCTGCAACATGCACTTGATTTTTTGAGTTTTTCATGCAATTAAGCCTAGAGTGGTCCAAAATAAACAACTGTTTAAATTGTCATGGGCGTCTGAAAATACGTATAGCCTAGCCAAAATAAAAAATTCCTTTTTTTGCTGTAGAGTCATTTTTTAACTCTCGATAATGTTTTTAAGGTTCTTGCCAAAGTAATGTTAAAGTGATAAACCTGCGAGTCCACTCTAAGGATTCACCTGCGAGGACACTAATTTGCTCTTCCTTCCTATTATTATCACGCTTTTCTACCTAGAGTCCTACACCTTAAAACTTTATTACTTGAGGCTTGAGGTCTTATTTTTCTGCCACTACCGTTAGGGTCAGTTTGTATTTGGAGTCACCAAAAAAATTCGTCTCGGCGCGGTTTATTGCACTCGCCATAAATAATATTTAACCTGTTAATCTACCGGCAAAGTAAAATGATCAGTTTTTCCCCATTTTTTACACCCTTTTTTATTTTAAATCTCTCTATTGACCATTTTAGTTGTTCTTTTTCATATTTATTCTGAGAGGTTTAAACTTTTAAAGTATACACTCTAAAAAGTACGCTTCATACAAACGTAACTAAAACGTGCGATAAGTCTGCAAATATTGCCATTTCGGTAGAATTCACCTTGTAAAATTGTTACATAATATTTATAAAATATAAGAAGTTGACAAAATCTAACGAGAAATCTCGGAGAACAAATAACTCCAGGATTGAATGAATTGGTTCATAACTTATTATGAAAAATTGAACTTGAAAAAGAAGTTATAAGAGGAACAATTGAGGCTCCGGATGCAACAAAGAGATATAGAATTATTTTGTTGGAGTGGGGAGGCCCCTGAGCACTTGAGAATAAAGTTTTTAATTTTAATTTTTGAAATACGTATCCGCATTGGAAATTTAATTACGATTCTTTCAATTAGGTATTTTCATCTCGACCACCAACTAACTTCACTTCGTTGAGTGCTGAGGGGAAAACAATTAACCAAATGCGTGGGATTCAGTCCATTTTTGCCCTATTTTGTTAATATCTTCGTAAAAGCTAATTTTTTCTATATAAGAGTATTTAAAAAATAGTTTTTATTTTTTAAGAACTATTTAATGAAATAATAAAATGATAATAATAATTATTCATTACGAAGATATTACAAAAATCAAGTTTTGTCCCGCATGCATTTGGTCCATTGTTTTCCTCTCAGCACTCAACGAAGTGAAGCTTAATTGAAATAGTATTTATCAAACTGTCGACGCTTTAATTTTCCGGTCCGATCGATTTTCGCCAGTGTAGGCTGCGGCCTGGTCGGTAAACGTTACTACAGCGTTAGTTGAAACTCCGTAGCAGAGGCCGCTTATCAAAGTGATGACGTGTACGATGTTTTTCCTCGAGTTCTCCTATATCTGACTTTAGTATTTTGGGTGTTAAGGTTTGTGGGTGTACTATCCCATGCTTACCGTCATTGATAGCTTTAATGGCTGTATTAATGTCATCATCCATCTCATCGATCAGAAGAGTAGCCAACATCAATTTGGAATTTACAAAAGTGTTCAAGGTATTAGCGTTTATACTCCCAAGCCAAGATTTGTAAGAGCGTCTGATTCAGCGTTTATTTTTCCTTTCAGGTTTTTATAATCCGTTGTTGAGGAATCGAGTATGAGCTTAATGATTTTAGTGTGGTTAGTCAGGACTTTGGATAGTTGTTTGTTGTCTTTATAAATGTTGTCGAACTCGTCGTTTATTTGCTCTAGGTCTTTGTCGCTCAGCGTTCCGAACAATGTTTTAGAGATGTCACCCACGAAATTGGCCAACCCTATTTTTGCACGTTGCTTGCCTAACAGTTTGTGTAAAATTTGTATTTTAGATTGAAACCTGTTGTATCTACCTCTCGTCAGTTGCAACTCGTATATGGGTGTGCATTCTTTTCCACAAGCAGTTTCAGCTAGCTGTAAAGTGCAGTCTACCGCTGAGACACGTTGCTCGGTGGTAGTCATATTGAATCCTATTATCAGCCGCCATTCTTCATGAAAGAGGTGCAACCTGTTTTCCTCCTCTACGAATACGTTTCCTTTCAGCTCAGTGATAGTAAAGTTAGCTTGAATTCCTATCACTAGGGCTAGGATCACTACTATCTTGGACATTGTCTGAAACATAAAATGGCATAACTTGATCTATGTGGATTCTCGTAATTTTGTTTTTATAATTTATGATCAAGTTGTTGTTATCTTGTAGTTGTATTATTGTTAATTTCTTGTTCTTGAAATCGTCTATCATCCAACCTAGGTGTTTTAGCCATTCTTCCTCATTGTAATTTGGCATATTATCCCTTTCAATTCTTTTCCATAATTTTCCGGCTGCATTTGGTTTAACTTTTACCCTTTCATTTGTCACTGGGTTTGCTTTCCACTCTAAGTAATTATCGAGTAGATTGGAATCCTGCTCATTCTCTTTTAGACTTTCTGATTCATCCTCAGTTAATTCTTCAGTTGATTCCTCACAGGACTCGCTCATTCTTGTTCCAGGTAATTTAATTTTGATCTTGCTGTCGACTATCTCATTGCCAGTGATTTTGGGCTTAGGTTTATTGTACTTGGAGGTATTTAACTCCTCCCTAACGGGCTTGTCGAGTATTTTTATGTTGGGTAATTTATCCTTTGGTGTGATTCCTTTTCCCACTACGTCTGTGTCTTCCAGAGCTCTACTGAGTATGTATGGACTGTTGATCGGGAATAGTCTAGATAAGCAGTCCGCAGCTTTATTCTCTTTACCTTTAACGTACTGGACTTCATCCTTGTATTGTTCTAATCTGAGTCTCCATCTCAGTAGGCGTGAGCTTGGGTCTTTCATGTTATGGAGCCAAATCAAGGCCTTGTGATCTGTCTGAATTGTAAATTTTTTTCCGGGTAAGTATTGACGGAGTCGGTTGACCGCCCATATGCAATTTCAAACAATTCCTTTTCACTAGTGGTATAATTTTCTTCTGCCTTGTTCAATTATCTTGATATAAACAAGCATGGGTGTTCGTTCTGTGATAGTACTGCACTTAATCCAAGGTTGGATGCATCTGTGGTGAGCACAAAAGTTTCCTTGAAGTTCGGGAATCGTAGTACTGGTGCTGAGCATAGAGTGGTCTTAAGTTGTTCAAAACTTTCAGTGCATTTGTGTGTCCAGTCGAAAATGGTCTCTTTTTGGGTTTGCTTAGTCAGAGGTCTTGCTATACTACAGAAGTTTTTAATAAATTTTCTAGAGTATCCTGTCAAACCCTAAAAAGACTGAATTTCCTTCACTGTGGTAGGGATTTTAAAGTTCTTGACCGCTTGATTTTTCGATGGATTAGGTTTGACTCCATCCTTGGTGAGTAGATGGCGTAAATACTCAAGTTTCGGTCGTAAATACTCGCATTTGGTTGGTTCTCATTTTAGTCTTGATGCCTTTATCCTTTCAAACACAATAATCAAATTTTGATTATGCTCCTCTAGGGGTTTTCCTATGATTACTATGTCATCAATGTACACAAAGAATTCTCTACCAATTAGACCTCTGAAGGCGTTGTCCATCATTCTTTGGAATGTGGCTGGTGCATTCTTTAGAACGAAAGGCATACGATTGTATTCGTAGTGGCCTTGAGATGTCGAAAATTCAGTATATTTTTTGGATGCCTCGCTCATTGGAATTTAGTGGAAACCCGCACTCATATAAAAAGCAGAGAAAAACTTCACTTCTCCCAATTGGTCAAGAATATCATCGATAACAGGTAAGGGATACGCCTCTTGGTCGGTATCCTTATTAATGTGTCTGTAGTCGATGACCATTCTCAGTTTGTTTCCTTTTTTGGGTACTAGCCAAAGTGGAGAGTTAAACGGAGATTGGGAATGTCTTATAATTACTTTATCTAAAAGTTCCTGCGTGTGCTCCAAGGTCAATTGTCTGTGGGCTTCTGGTAACTTATGTTGTCTCAGATTAACTATCTTTCCTGAATTCAGCGTAATTTCGTGCTCTGTCAGTTGTGTACATGGCAACCGGTCTCCAGGTAGTGTAGAGTCCTCATTATAGGTTGTAACAATTTTGTTAATTTGTTGTCGAATTGAAGGTTCCATGTGGTTCAACTGCATAATTTTCTGAAGTTCTAAAATTCTATTAGTGCCTTTAAAGCCTCTGGTACGTTCGATCCCTCCTTTCGTGTCCCAATTTTCCACACTTGTGGCATTTCATGTCCATTCTGTTGGCTAGTGACATTGATTGTTTTGGAACTCTCCGTGTTATATTTGCTTGAAATCTGGATTGTGTATTTGCCGGTCTGAATTCCCCTTTGGGTTGATATTGAGATTCACGTGTCAATATTCTTGGTTGACTCTCGTTTAACCAAGTTTCCATCTCTGTAGCCTTATTCTGGGCTTCCCCGATATTTGATGGGTTCTGGGCTTTAACCTGCAAGCCTATTTCCCGTCTTAGGTTCATCAGATATTTCTGGAGGCACTCAGTTTCTTCTATGTTAAGGAAAATTCTTCTTTTCGTAGGTCCCTTATGTGAGGATTGAACCGCATATTTAAGTTCGTTCATCACTCCTCTGAAATCGGACACTAAAATTCTGAGTGGTTTCAGTCGCTCCTTGGCTACAGTTGTCAAGCTTACTTCTCAAATGGCTAACTGAACCCACTTGTTTCCAATTTTCCCGAAGGCCTTCATATAAATCCTCATAGGTGTAGATCTCGTTGAAGCGGAATTGCTCTCTCGGCATGTTGTTGAATTTTTTCTGACAGTATAAAATGTAGCAGCAGATCTGGTTTGACTGCACTGCTGCCTAATTCTCTGGACTTTCCTGATGAATTCCTCAACTACGGCATCGTCTTGTCCATTTGAGGGTTTTATAGCTCTGATAGCGTCGCGAGGCGGGATATTATAATCGGCTAGGTTTCTTTCTTATTCCATCCTTTCTGCTCTCACGGGTTCTCTGTCACGGAAGCAAGTTGGTTGACGCGAGTTGTCTTCGTCGCTCGCTGAGTAGCTTTCTCTCTCCCTTCATTCCGCTACTGTTGAATCACTTCTGCGGGTGTGCGGCAGTTCGCGCTGGTTTCCTTCCCTACTTTGCGTTGCCGCTCGCTTCTAAAGGTGTTCGCAGGCTCAGGTACGTTTCCTTTTTCACTGCTGTACGCACTTCGCTCAGCCCCCTCTTGGTCGCACGTGCACGTGTGTGTTCGTTCCGTCTGGTTCCCTCTCACGCGTTCCTCCGGCTGCACTCGAGTTGCGGTCCGCGATCAGAAAACCCTTCATTTCCAAGCCGCGGTCACTTTAGGTGAACTCAGGACAGTAGAGACGGGGGGGATTTTCTCAATATTGTCGATTGAACGTTTTATAGCTGTCCTGAACAATTTGGTCAAATTTTTTCGATTCTCGCGTGGCATAACAATTTATATATGGTTTTGGCCACCTTCTTACTTTTCGACAAAAAAAAAGGATTCCTATGCTACTGAATTTGCTCATTTAGCTCCAGAATGTAAAAAACTTAATTTGCCTGTCTTTAATCCAAAAATAATTTACGTAGACTTTGAAATTGGCATTAATTTAGCTATTCGTTCAGTGTTTAACAATTCGATTACTATAGGTGGTTGCAGATTTCATTTAGGTCAAAGTTGGTGGAGAAAAATCCAAGAGGTCGGATTAAGTACCGCATATAAAGACAAAAAACCAGGAATAGGTTCTTTTTTGAAAAACTTGTTTGGTCTTGCATTTTTAAATCCGTCTGATGTAGTTAAATGTTTTAATGAAGACCTTAAAGCTATCCAACCATTAAACAGTAGAGTTCAAAAGTTTTGTGATTATATTTCAAAAACTTATATTAATAGTGGTTCAATTTTTCCACCTGAAATCTGGGCTCAATTTTCTCCAACAATAACGTGAACAACAAATGGTTGTGAGGCTTACCATTCGAAATTAAATGCTATGTTTAGAAGTGCTAACCCAAACATTTATAATTTGGTCGAATAATTGTTAGAAGTCCAAACGAGTGCCTACATAAAAATGAAAAGCAAGGGGAAAAAGAGAAAAGAAAATATAGAAAAAGAGCAATCTCTTATTGATGAAATGTTAATTTTCGAAGTAGGTTTCATAACTAGATTAGAGTTTGTTCGTAAAGTGAAATATGCTGCTAATCTTATCATTTATTTCACTTGAGTTGAGTTATATTCATAATATATTATTATCAATTATTATTTTTTTATTATTATTATTTTATATATAT
>CAKNYM010046906.1:139912-152478 GCA_932195095.1 Andricus curvator | reverse complement strand
TATATATATATATATATATATATATAGTAATTATATAGTCCTAACTCGTATAATTTATCAAGTTATTATTAATATTCATAATATAATAATATTATAAGAATAATAGTTATTGACAATACATATTTCCCAAAAAAAATTAAACACGCCAGTATCAAGTATAAGTAGATACGTATGAAATGCTGCCAGTCCTAAGCCTGGAAAAAGTGTGAAGGGAAATTTCGGGGGAAAAAGGGGTCGAAGGGAATGAAGGAAGCCTCAAGTGGAGAGGAAAGAAGGATCGGAGGGGAAAGGTCCCTGGCACTGATCCGAGCCCGCAACTTCAGAAATGCCCCCTGTGGATTTTGACCATAGACCGCAACTCGTGTGCAGCGGTTCCGGATTTGTATCAGGTAGATTTTGACTATTCTCACTCTTATCTTCTTTGTCGGTCGTTAAGATTCCTTCGTGGTCCGTCTCTATTTCTCCTTTCAATCCCGCTTTTCGTCCTATTGCTGCTATCTCTCTGACTCTTTTTGTATTTTCGTCAGCGAGGTTTCCTATATTTACTTTTAAAGACCTGATTTCGGAAAGAATTTCTATCAGCACCTGTTCCGTAGTCAGTGTGGTAAGGGGGATGGCTCCAGCTCCATCATTAGAACTAAAGTCGGCGTCAAAAGGACGCGACCCTCACTTTGATCGCTCGCAACTCGTTAAAAAAAAACGCAGAAAATTCTGGCCAGGTAAACGTGAAAGCTCAAGGTCTCCCGAATTTAAAAATATATATATTGTTGTTCTAAACATTTTTTTACGATAGCGCTGATGTAAAACGTGCCAAAAAACATGGTTTTGGAGGCACTTTTTTTAAGCCTCGACTTTCGAGGCTTCCCAAAACGAGCTGGGCGTCTTGAAAAATCTGAAAAAATTCACAGACACTCCTTAAGGTGTCCAGAATGCAACGCAGTTTTCCAAATTTCGAAATATGAAATTGTTTACTAATTACAGGCTGTTTTCCACAAACATATCATCTTGGAATGAAATAATGATAGGAAGTTGTTTTATGGCTTAAGATGTGCAGTTTTGTAACACGATTGAACTACAATTTGAAAAAATGAAATTAGATCAATATTTCGCGAAATAAACCTTTACGCATATTTCGGGATTTAATGAGACTAGCCACCGTATAAAAAGTGTTAGAAAAAAAGTATCCATTTCACAACAATAGGGACCTCAGAAGAAAGGGGATACCGGCTCATCCGCTGGTCAATAGCTAAGAGGGAAAAAGGAGAAACTATTTTGTAAAATGGAAACTTAAGATAAATACAGATAAAATGGAACTTGTGATATTCTCCCATAATGATGGAGATAAAATTTTGCCAGATTTTAAATTTTATAATGAAACTATTGTACCTAAAAATATGCTAAATATCTAGGTGTAATACTTGACTCAAAACTTGTCTTTAGTAAACACACTAGAAAAAGCGCGGAATAAGGCAGCTGCCGTAGTAGGATCGTTATACTCTTTATTATGTAGCAAAAGTAAAATTACTACCCATAACAAGCTGGTGGTATACAAAATGATCATCAGACCAATCATGCTATATGCGGCTCCCATATGGGGCAGCACTTACAAAACAAATATTGAACATCTTCAAAAAATTCAAAATAAATGGCTTTTAATGCCAAAAGGGAGACTAAAATCTCTGAGCTTCACTCAAAACTCACATTCACCACAACCAAGCATTACATTTACAAATTAACTAAAGACTTCTATGAAAAACACCTCTCTACTCTTGCAATACTGAAAGATACATCCAAGCTATGTCATGAGGATGCACCTTTCAGTATTAAATATAAATTAACGCAGCATTTGTTGCGCAATTAAAACTAAAGTCTTCAAAATCCCGTGCAGAAATCGCCAAGTTTCTTGCTGGTTTCATACTTGGGCCAGGCTGGGGGCCTCTAGCCTGGGTCTAGCTTGAATTTTGCAATGGCTCGAGCTTGGGCCCAGCTAGTGTCAAAGTTCCTAAAATTGATGACAGATGGCGTAGTATTATTCTCTTTGTTTACTTATTACTTGCAAGTTTCAAGTGTAAAACTTTAGAGATGTGGCAAATTTTGTGAAAATTAAAATTCTTCAAGTCTCTGGAAAGGAAATTTGAGTGATAGTTTGAGCCAAACTCAATTTGTAAATTTTGTCCAAGTGAGTGATTAACCTCAAACTGAGAAAACTTTTTCGTCCAATTATAAAGTGTAAATATGTTGTTAATTTATGTAATGATGTTTAAAACTTTAAATTATAAAACAAATATGGCGGAAGTAAATTAAAAAATTATTGTACATAGATGATGATGATTCAGATGATGAGGAAGAATCAAGACCCGGTGAGATAATCAATGAAATACCACAATTTGGAAATTTGAACCACAATTTGAAAAACTAATAAATAAGTTAATTCATTTGTCAACTTTAAATTTAACTAAAAAATATTTCTGCTTAATTTCGACTTTTAATTGAGAAAATATAAAATGGCTAGGAATCGATAATAAACTAGGGCCAAGCTTGGCGATCAAGCCTGGCAATATAACCGGGCCCTGGCCAGATTTGGCGTTTCATTCGAATTGGGCCCAGGCTAGATCACCAGGCTAGATCACCAGGCCAGGGCCTAGTTTTGCCAATCCTGGGCCCTGTTTGGGCCAAGACCACATTTTTGCACGGGATATCACACTTCTCGCAGTTCAATACACTTCTGAAGTATTTATGCTGTATACAGGGTGATCCTGAACTCATCATATTCCTTGTACATACAATTCCCTGTACAAAACTGAACAAAAAACTACTGTGACAAAATGTTGTACGATCAATAGTTTTTAAACTATTGAGAGTTATAAAGAACCAATGGAAGCTCGCTATTCCCGCGCGTACATAAGCATCTTGCGCGAACTCTACAATTTGAATCGGGGGAATCGCTGAACAAGTGAGGATGATGTGTTTTGAGAACTTCACGTTGCTTCGAAATTGTTTGTCTCTGGTGAATATTAGAATATTAGAATTACTGTTTTAATACGGTTCTATACGGTACTTAGTCGGTATATACTATTTTTGCTATCTGGTTTTTTATCCGGTTATATGAGAAATATTTTCGGTGTCCAGTAAAACCCTATACGGTTTTCATCTGATTCTATCCGGATACTTATACGGTATTTGTGTCTGGTTTTAAATCTGCCTCTATGCGGAACTTGGTCGGTGTATACAATTTTTTCTATCTGGTTTGTTATCCGTTTGTATACGAAATATTTTCGATGTCCAGTAAAGCCCTATACGGTTTTCATCGGATCTTATCCGGATACTTATACGGTATTTGTGTCTGGTTTTAAGCCTGGTTCTATGCGCAACTTGGTCGGTGTATACAATTTTTTTAATCTTGTTTTTGATCCGGGTATATGTGAAAGGTTTTCGGTGCCTACTATTTGCCCTGCATAGTTTTTATCCGATTTTATCCGGATTCTTATACGGTTTTTAATCACTTTTAATTCGGTTCTATCCGGAAGTTGGACCGTGCATACAATTCTTCCTGTCTGGTTTCTTATCCGGTTACTTGCATAATAGTTTCGGGGTGAAGTTTCGGGGTGAAGAGAGGAGTGAAGGGAGATCGGCGAAGGTAGGATATCGGAAAATAAAAATAGACGAGAAAATGTGGGTGTGGGACGAGGAGAAAAAGGTGTTGAAGGAAGTGCAGGGGAATTTGTTTCGTAGGAAGTAGGGGGGTGGGGGTAATGCAGGGTAGAGGAGTTGTGAAGGTGCTTTACTGGAACGTAGCAGGGGTAAAGAAGATGGATGAGGAGTTCTGGAGGTATATCCAGGAATTTGATGTGGTAGGACTGGTAGAGACGTGGGTGAAAAGAAAGGAATGGGATAGAATAGAGCCAAAGCTGCCAAAGGGGTATAGGTGGAGACTCCAGGAGGCGGTCAGAGTGAAGAAGAAAGGAAGGGCTAGTGGGGGAATTATAACGGGGGTTAGAGATGGATTAGAGGAAGAAGCTCACGGAGAGGAAGAGGGGGAGGGAGTGCAAATGAGGAAAGTGAAGATAGGAGGGGTAAGCAGTAAGTTTGTGACAGTGTACAATAAGGATGGGATGGAAAGAATTAAAGAAAGGGTGGAGGACCTGTTATGTGAAAGAGAGGAGGGTATGGTGGTACTGGGTGGGGACTTTAACGCGAGGATGGGGAGGGAAGGGGGCCTTTACAGGGAAGGGGAGAGCTTTGAAAGGAATTCGAAAGATAGGTTAATAAATAAGGAGGGGGAGATTCTAAGGGACTGGATGGAGGATAGAGGCTGGGCGGTGGCAAATGGTATGGCAACTGGGGACGAAGAGGGAGAATACACATACGTAGGTAAGGTGGGGGTATCGGTAATAGATTATGTAGTTATGAATATGCAAGGGTGGGAGGAGATGGAGAGATTCGCAGTAGAAGAGAGGGTAGAGTCAGACCATCAGCCATTAGGGTTGTGGATAAGGGGTGAGAACGGCGGAAGGCAAGGTGGGGAAGAAGTGGCGACGGGGGAGAGGGTTAGCTGGACGAGGGAGGCGATAGAGAAGTATAAGGAGCAGTTAGGGATGGTGCGCTTCGAAGGGGAGACGGTGGAAGAGATATGGGAGGATTTAAAAGAGAAAGTGAAAGGGTGCGTGCAAAAGAAGGTATTTAAAAAGAAGAAGAAAGGAATGGTGAAGCCCTGGTGGGATAGGGAATGTAAAAAGATAAAAAGGAAGGTGAAGAGGAAATATAAGAAGTGGAAAGAGGGTACTGCGAAAAGAGAGGAGTATGTAGAAATGAGGAAGGGGTTTAGATTGATGTGTAAGAAGAAAGAACAGGAAAAGGAGAAAGAGCTGGAGGAGGAGTTAGCAAATGTTAAGACAGAGGGGGACGTCTGGAAGATAATAAATATGTATAGGAAGCGGAGAGTAGGGATAAGCGAGAAGATAGGGAGTGAGGAGTGGAGGGAGTTTTTTAAAGAATCATTCCAGGGATCGGATTCAAGGAAGAGAGATGATGGGAGTAGAAGAACGGGGGAGGCAGAGATGGAGAAGTTGAATGACGAGGAGATAGAGAAACAGATAAGGAAGTTAAGAAGGTCAAAATCAGCAGGGCTGGATGGGGTAGAGAACGAAGCATGGCTGTTTAGTACACAAGAGGTTAGGGAGAGGCTGAAGGAGATAGTGAAGAAAGTATGGAGGGGGGAGGGATTCCCACGAGGGTGGAGAGAAGGGTTAATAGTACCTCTGTATAAGAAAGGAGATAGGGATAGGCAGGAAAATTATAGAGGAATTACGCTAATGAATACGGCGTATAAAGTATACGCGATGGTGGTGGCGGAGAGGCTGCGGAAGGATGTCGAGGGGAAAGGAATATTGCCGGAGACGCAGGCGGGCTTTAGGGCAGGTAGGAGTACTATCGACAATATCTACGTTCTGCAGCACATTGTGGATAGAGAATTAGCGAAGAAGGGGTCGAGAGTTTACGCGTTTTTTGTGGATCTAAAAGGCGCGTTTCCGTCGGTGGATAGGGGGAGGTTGTGGGAGGCGATGGAGGATAGGGGAGTGGAGAGAGGCCTGATCGAGAGGGTAAGGGAGATATATGAAGAGACCAAAGATAAGGCAAGAGGAGGACATGGGATCTCGGAGGGATTCTGGATGGATAGGGGGTTAAGACAAGGGTGTCCGCTTAGCCCAACGCTTTTTGCGATTTTAATTGCGGATATGGAAAGTAAGCTGGAGGCCGGAGTGGTAGGAGGAGTCAGGATAGGAGGGGTTAGAATTTGGTCGCTAGCGTATGCAGATGACATAGTGTTGTTGGCAAAAAGCGAGGAGCCCTTAAAGGAAATGATGAAGAGGTTGAGAAGATACCTGTACCTGGATAAGAACAGGTTAGAACTGAATGCGGAAAAGTCCAAGGTTATGGTTTTCAGAAAAGGAGGTGGAAGGGATAAGGAAGGGGAGTGGAAGTGGAAGGGAAAGGCGGTGCAGGCGGTGAAAGAGTTTGTGTACCTGGGCTTCTGGTTTCGGAGGAATGGCGGAGTGGATGGTCACATAAAAGAGAGAGTGAGAAGGGCAAATGTTGTGATGAGGCAGGTGTGGGGGTTGGGAAAGAAGTTATTCGCAGATGATTTTGGAAGGAGAATGAAATTGTTTGACTCACTAGTGATGAGTGTGCTATTGTATGGAGTAGAGGTGTGGGGGTGGAAGGAAAGCGAAGAGGTAAATAGGATACAGGAGAGATATGTAAAGTGGACACTAGGGCTGGCAAGGAACACGCCTAATTATATTGTCAGGAAGGAGACGGGGAGAACGAGTGTAGGGATTCTAGCGGGGAGTCGAGCGTGTAAATATGAGGAGAAATTTTTGGAAGAGGGGGGAAGTAAGCTGGTTAGGGAGTGTTGGTGGGAGAAGGAGAACAGGAGAGGGGGCGGGAAGATGGAGGTTGAAAGAGAAAGGTATTTTAGAACGAATGGACTGCAGATGGATGAAGTGAGAAGGATGCATGAGGAAGGAAGGAAGGTATATGAGTTGGTTAAGAAAAACAGCATGGAGAGAGAGAAGACAGCAGGGGAAGAGAGAATAAGAGAGACAAGGTTTAATGGGAACTATGTGTGGATTATGCCAAGGGCGAGAGCGCAATATTTGTGTGAGAAAGGAAGTCAGGAGCTGATAGCGAGAATGAGATGTGGGTGCATGGAGGGTTTCAATAGGTTCTGGCTCGCTAGGGAAAAGAGGATGTGTGAACTATGTGGGAAGGGGGAGACAAGAGTGGAGCACTGGTTGGAGGAGTGCGTAGAGGTGGAAAGGAGTGAGATAAGCATGGAGGTATTGATGCATGAAAGTGGGGACAAAAGGGCAGTAGCATGGGTGAAGGGAGTTTTGGGTAAGATGGAGAAGAAGAGAAGGAAGGAGGAAGAGTAATGGAGAAGGAAAGATTGTAAATAGAGGAGGAAGTAAATATAAGTAAATGTAAATATTGTAAATAGTAGATAAGTATTAGGTAATAGCCGCGGAGGCAAAGTTTGGTAATGCGAGACAAAGCAAGAAAGTAGGGACATGCGAGCGAGGCGAATCGAGGAAGGCAATGCGATAAGAGCGAGCGGCGTTAGAGATAAGGTGTGGAAGGATGTTAGTTTTAAGGGTTAGTTTTAAGAAAATTCTGTAAAAAATGGATGTGTAAGCAAGTCAATTTTTTAAGGCCAGCAGGCTAAAGAATAAACGTTTATCTATCTAGTTTCGGGGTAGCTAATTTTATTGTTTGTATCAGGAACTCTGTACATCTGAAAAATGGTCCTAAACGAGTCCCAATGATGCCAACTTATGAAACCAACTAGAACTTACTTTAAACGAAGACAAAGCAAGGAAAAAGCAGCAATTGAATTGAAGTTTAAAGGAATTGTATTATCAAACTTTTTTTCAAACGAACAGTATATTTATATTGTATTTTTTAAAACACGTTTTAATTGATTGAATATCTATAACATTAGAAAAATAATGATTTTAGAATGATTAAATTTAACTTCAATTTTGTTTGGATAATTTTCGATCAATTAAAAATAAACATGTTTGTAAGAGATCGCCATATTTAATTTAAATTTCACGTTAAAAAATTAGATATTCCTTACGGAATTATCAAAATCGTCGTTCACACACAGTCACACAAAAAAAGTTGGATTTGCGACGGATGGGAAACAAGACATCCGTCTTTTGCACTGCAAATACTTATGTTTTGTCTACGCGCTCGTGGTTTTCCTATATTAATTTTGCTCTTAACCGTCTTATGCACTGATCACATTTTTCTTTTTTTTTACACGCAGGCTTATCGCCTGATGTAGCTTTTTTGCTCTGACGTGCTTAATTGTAAAATGCTAGTTTGCTATTGTGGATTCTCCATTCCAGAAAAATAAGAAAATTCCAGAAGAATAATATAATATCATTATGTTATGTAAAAAAGAATAATCACACCAAACGAAGCTAATTCAAGTTTTAATTTAAATTATTTTCAAACCTAAAAAAACATTTAAAATAAAAAAAGTTTCAAATGTCTATTTTTATTAGTGCTTGGAACAACATTTTTCTACAAAATATATAATTGGGAGAAAAATTTCATCCATCTGAATATTTAAAACTGTTCAAACAAATTAATTTTCAATGCTTCAAAGTTAAATTTATTCAGCTATTAAGGCTTTAAATTTAGGAATGCATAATTGAAATATGAAATTATTCGCTTTTTATTAATTGAATTTGAAATTGTTCTCTTTGGGTGATTTTCGAATCACGGAATTCACTCCGCCACGTGAATAATTTAATTTTCTTGTTCAGGTGTCCGCTTAGAGCGAGAATGCGTCGGATAGAACAGCGTTTTCGGTATGATGCAAAAACCATCACCCAATTTATTTTCCGACCAAATTCCGGACAGAGCCGGCTAAGACTCCGCCGTGGAAATAATTTAATTTTCTTATTCAGGTCTCAGTTTAAGAGCCGGATAACGTAGAATAGAACAGTGTTTTCGGTCTTTGATGTAAACCATCACCCAACTTAATTTCCGACCAAATTCCGGACAGAGTCGGATAAGACTCCGACACGCAAATAATTTAATTTTATTGTTCAGGTGTCCGCTTAAGAGCCGGATAGCGTCGGATAGAACAGCGTTTTCGGTCTGATTCAAAAACCATTACCCAATTTATTTTCCGACCAAATTCCGGACAGAGCCGGATAAGACTCCGCCGCGGAAATAATTTAATTCTCTCATTCGGGTGTCCATTTAAGAGCCGGATAGCGCCGGATAGAACAGTAAAATATTTTCTTTAGAATACATGGTCTCAATAAAAATGTTCGTTCTCTCTCTAACGTTAGAGTTGCACTTGAGCTCAGCTTAGATCATGTACCAGTATTATTTAGTCTAGGTAGTCAACACAAAATAATTAAAAATATGACAATTCTTAATTATGAAAAGACTGATTGGTTATAATTTCATAGGTTACTTAATAAAAATATAATATGTAATTACTTCAAACATTGAAAACTCAGTAGACTTGGAGAAAGAAGTACAACGATTAATGGTGTGCAAAATTCATTTAATCAAACAGTTCCTTAAAAATCTTTAGGAGACACTAGAGATAATTTGCCTCCACAAATTTTTAAGAATATCCATGATCGGATATATTAATGTTTCAAAATCGAAATTGGCCAAATAAATTGATAAAACTGAACCTAAATGATAACTCATTATAGAGAATCACAGAAATATTTAAAACTGAGTATCAACCAATTCCGGTGTTGCAAAAAAATGACGAGGAAGCTTTCACACCTATAGACAAAGCTAATATGCTGGCAACTCAATACGAAAACGTACACAACAAAGACCTGGCGAATCTCACTAATGATCAGAATAGTATATTTCGATACGAGAGGCCAAACGGGCGTTTTGGTCACTGCGAGTATGAAGGCGCCGCATGAACCCGAGGCGAGGCGTGGTAAGCCGAAGCCGAGCCTCGGGTTCACGCGGCTCCTTCGCACGAACAGGGACCAAATCGCCCGTGAGAACTCGAGTATCGAACACTATTTTTCTTTATAGAATACTATGCAAAACCCGAGATGTGTAGACTTGAAGAAAAGTCGGGGGGGGGGGGCAGCGGGGCCGAGGGTGGGAGCTCCCGCGGGGGGTTCGTGGGGCGGAGCCCCCCGCAAGACAAAAAATATCTCCCAAAATTTTTATCTTTCCTGAAAATAAAAGAAAACATAACTCGTCGCATGTTGTCTGCTTCCTCTATCATTTTTTGTAGGTCAACGAAACTTGCAATGCTGTCTTCGTCAGCGAAATCCATTTCTATGATTTTTTTGCTGTTTGCACCTTAGCTTGTAATAAACTCTTTAATCTCTTCATGCAACGAATTACTTGAAAGAAAATGAACGAAAACAAACTGCCACTGCTGTCACGAACGAAATAAACCCAACCTCACCCAAAATGATGTTCGCATAGTAACCGCTTACGACGCTAGATGGCCACCGGTGGCCAAAATCTTTTGGTAACCGTGGAGACCATTTTGCTAACCGGTAACAGCGTTTTGGTCATCGATGCTGGGGATTTTGCTCATTGCTTTCGCGCACAGTGCGGAATCGGCCATTTTCGATGTCTGTAAACGGTGGCCAAACGAGGGTTTTGCATATATGTGTAAAGAAAATAAATTAAACAAACTGCTTATAATTTTGTCCATACTGAACTGCCACAAGACTGCACTAACTATTATACTAATCCACGCGGAATAAAAAGAGGAATCCAAAAGCTGCCTCATAAAAAAGCTCCAGGATTGAATAATATTCAGAATATTGTATTACAACATCTCACTAAGAAAGCTGCTGTTCAATTAATGGTTTTAATTGGCCTTTTGGCATTTTGCCAACACTAAGTAAATTAACAGAAATAGTATATTGTGCACCAAGGCAGAGAATTAGTCTTTTTACGGCCGTGCGTGAATTTTTGCAAACACGCGAGACCGTAAAAAGACTTCGCTGCCTCGATACACACGATATTTTATGTAATAAGAGTATGTTTTTCGAGATTTTTCATTATATTACGTCTCAGGTTTGAGGTTAGTTTAAAGGGACAAGTACCGAGAAGAACAGTGCGCGTAGGTCGAAGTAACAAACGCGCGTGCACGATTGCACACACGCGCATTTCCCGCGGACAATAAAGTGCACTTTGTCGGCCTAGGCCGGTGAAGTACCCCATCTCCAAGCCACGCCCAGAAAGCGAGAAAAACATACTGTTGTTACATAAAGATAATTCTCAAAAGACTAAGTGTCTTCGAAAATAAAGAAAAAATCATAATAGATGAACAATTCGGCATTTGGGCCGGTTATAGTACTGTACAAGTAGTGAGAATTGTTGATGACATTATTATTAACTTTAATGAGGATAATGTAACAGTAATGTTACTGTTAGATGTAGAAAAGGCCTTTTATCAAGTTTGGATGAGCGGACTAGTGTATAAAATGATTGAATACAGTTATCCATCTATTTTAATTAAATTTATATACTCATATTTGCAAAATAGACATCTTGTTACGGTAGACGGAACTACGTCCAGCAAGCGTTAAATTAGAGCAGGTGTACCACAAGGCTATGTGCTAGGCCCTAAACTCTTTTAACATTCAATTCAATGACCTGCCTAAATTTCAAAAAACAAAATTATCACTGTTTTCAGATGACACGGTTATTTATTGTCATTCCTTCAATGCTATCGGTTCAAAATAAGTGTCTGCGAATGATTGTAGATGCCAAACCTAAAGTTAGGAATGCGGAAATACATAAAATTTGTAATATTAAGCTAGTAGAAGATGAAATATATTCTATTACAAAAAACTTCTTTTCCAACCAAATTTCACACCTCACTGAACGAGAAGAAGTTGTTATGTATACATGCGATACCGCGCCTTTTAAATTAAAGAACAAAATTCCGTATCATTTACTAACTTGAGATAGAAGAGGTTCCAACATCTTCACAGCACACTGCTGCCGTTAATTCTTAATATGTTATTTAGTTTTTAAGTACTAGTGTTAAGTCTAAATTACAGAACTTATGGGTTTTTTCTTCACAAATTTTTACCCTATTGATAATAGATCTTCTCCGTGATAAATTACCAAATAAGTATTACACCAGAGACTCACTATTTGAACGCGCGATCGCACGCGTTATATGAATTCCTAGAATTGCTGGTTCCCGCAGTTTCTCAGGGGCAAGCGCGAGAGCCGGTTACGACTTCGCCTCTGAAGGGACGCATGCACTACTATACTCAGTCAAGTATATTGCGCAATATTATGGAAACGGTTCAGGCGGCCCTGACTGTTTACGTTTCACTGTACGCGCTATATGAATTATGAACAAGGCTATTTTCAGGCAACCCCTGAGATTGTTCATCTATCGAGTCTCTGGTGTATTAACAAAGTATGCAGATACTTAATAGGATAATATTTCTTAATGAGAAATGGGTGCCTAAAATATATATTCCAGATTTACTTTTATTATCTCTTTGTACATTCTTATATTGAAATTTAATAAATACTGTTGAAAATGAAAAAAAAAATGAAAAATGCTATCATAGCAGCTAAACAAGTCCAAATACACATCAATCTTCTTGAGCAATTTTATCGCAAGTGGAAAATTCGACTAAATGCTAACAAAACTGAACTTATTATTTTTTCAAACAAACTAAGCGGCACAAAAATTTTCCATCCAATCAAAGTATTTGGAAATTCTATCAAACCCATTTCCTCCGTTGAATACCTAGAAACTCGCCTAGACTCATAACTTCTTTTTAGAAAACATACCAAAGAAATATTGAGAAAAACCTACGGAGTACAAAGAAAATTGTGTCCGTTAAGGGCATGCTCTACGGTGACCACGTGACCAAACCAGTCCTCGGTTATGAAAATTTTTTTTGGTGTTCACCATGTCCAAACGCCATGATATATCGCTCTCATAATTTGGAATATAGGAAATGGGACAATAAATTGCGTTTGTATATTTAGTTTGAGTAATAATTTTGAAA
>CAKNYM010046906.1:101762-119912 GCA_932195095.1 Andricus curvator | reverse complement strand
GAGTCCCTCAAATCTGTTGGTTAACTTGAGTGGTTCACTACTGATGGTTTTGCAGTAGGGTTTGAAAATCCGGACGTTTTTATCAGTCCAGTCCCTGACCATGAGCTTCTGGTCTTTAAGCATCTTGCCCAAGAAATCAGGCAGCCCTCGGCCACCTTAGTTTTGGTTATTGTTGTTCAGTACACGCGCTACATGTCACACGCCTTCGTCAAGAAGTTCATCACTCCCTAAAGAGGGATGAATTTAGCGTTCTTTTCATTTTCATATGGCAGGAAAAGGATAGATAATTTTGCAGCTACGAATCTGAACAAGAAGCAAAATACGGATTGATGCGCGCGCAGTGAGAATCTATCATTGCTAAATTCTCACAACGATTGCAAGGAAGAGGCAGAATCAAACAAGGCCATGTATCTCACATATTTTTCGAGATAAAACAAAATTTTTGGTTTTAAACAGAACGGTCTGCATGTTGTTAATTTTCAACTTATAATTTTTTTTGAGAATTCTGAAACAGTGACAAACCCATCAGACCCAAAAAGTTAATATCTTTCTTATTTTGAAAAATACCAACATTTTCACAAAATAACGGTGAAAAAATGTTTCGAACCCGACCCTAAACCTTTTTTTAGTTAATAAAGAACACATACACCAAGTTTCATGTTTTCTTAACAATTTGAGCCAAAGTTAGACAATTTTCGTTGTATCTCTGCTATTACTAGAATTTGGGTTCTGCTCGCTCTTTCGGTATGTCGCTTCAACTTAAAATTAAAACATCATATTGCATATTTCATTCAAAAATAAATAAATTAGATTATTAAAAAGTCGAGTCTACACTGCCGGCGCCGGCAAAGAATCTGTTTGCCGGGTGTTTTTCACAAAAAGCGAAATACGAAATAAAGGAGAATTACGTATATAGTCCTGCAAATACCTCAAAATATATTTTTCAAGGTCAAAACTGATAAAAATCATGTTTTTAAAAAGAAAAATAATCTGTTAGTATTTTTTTTCACGAAAATACGGTGAGCGTAGACCAAGTATTTTCGGTGTGAATGGGAACTTCGTTAAACATAACCGATTATTTATTTAAATTACGCACATTGCTTATAATAAGAACAAAAATTAGCGATTTCATGATTTGATTGAATAGATTTTGAAAAATAAAAAAATATCAAGAAACGTTTACGGTAAAAAATTATTGTTTACGGAAATATTTTAACAAATGCCCTCGGTATCGGCCATCTTACTAGTTGACGTCACAGCCTAAAACACTTAATATTAATTTTAAATCACGCGTGGCAAATAAAATCGATATTTCGCTTAAATTACAAGAATTGTATATAATATATATAGTTAAAAGTTAGATTAGATTAGAAGGGGAAATGTATATATGTAATGTTTGTTTTGTAATTAGCATAAGAATCTATTAATCAGACCTAGTAGTTTTCCTACAAATTATCCCTGATGAGGGGGTCTAAATTGGCCCCGAAACATGGAGAGGTTGCTTTTTTTTCGTTGACTTTTTCCCTTCTTCTCCCTTTTTTTTCATTGGCTATTTTTGTCTCTAATGAGCCGCAAAGTGAGGTAGTTTGGAAGTCTGTTTTTTAATTGTAAATCTTTTTCATGCTAATTTTGCATAAAATTATTCAGCATAAAATAGATTTCTTTTCGATCTTATATTTAAAAATTTTTTTTAATAGAGACACTAAACTCATGATTCGTTCCAATCTGCAGGGTTTGGTTATGAATATATTCAGAATTCTTTTAATTGAGTCTAAATATTTTTACCTCAATTTCTTGAAAGAAATCTTTTTATTTAAATTTTTGTAATAAGGATGCAGTAAATATTAGGAATTTTAGAATACATTAAAAATTTTAGATTGTTTCTTTTCCTATTTGCAAAATGCAGGGGCATGACACGATTATTATGATTATAGTTCCCAATTTGACTCAGCGGGGAAAATGCGAAACTGCAGCGCTGATCGCCTCTCGCCAAAATGTTGTGTTTAAATTTTGACAAAAGCCTCATAAGTGTCAAAATAACCAAAATGGACGTGTCAACATCAGATGTTAAAATACCCAGCTGAAAATTCCTGTACAGGAACCTCGAAGGATCCTGTACATGTTCCTGTACACGAACCTGCACACAAACCTGTACAGGTAATCTTGACGGTTCCTGTGCAGGAATTTCGCGAAGGAAACTATACATGATCCTGCAAAGGAACCTGCACCGACAAAGGAACCTTTGAATGGTCCTGTGCAGGTGCCTGTACAGAAACGTGTATAGGATCCTTTACAGAAAGCCGTCAAGGGAACCTTTGGAAGGATCCTGTACAGAAACACGTATAGGGTCCTTTACAGAAAGCCATTGCGAAAACTGATGTCGCTTACAGCTACTTTACTTTTACTTTTATA
This sequence comes from Andricus curvator, assembly GCA_932195095.1. Classification (NCBI taxonomy): domain Eukaryota; kingdom Metazoa; phylum Arthropoda; class Insecta; order Hymenoptera; family Cynipidae; genus Andricus; species Andricus curvator. The sequence goes on along the minus strand of CAKNYM010046906.1, from coordinate 117,500 downwards.
AACCATCTTTATTCATAATTTCATTGCAAGGATACATCGATTCTTACATATATTTCTGTATAATAAAATCTGCACCTAGTTAGCGACGAACTCAACAGAATATTTTTAATTATGTGGTATTATAGGTAGGTAGGTAATATATTCACATTTTTATTGTCATTTTCGGGTAAAAAGGTAATTTAAAAAATCCCATTAGTTCATATCTTAAACTAACTTGTATATTCTTAACCTATTTATACGCTGTGAAAACTATGTACATTATTTACAGGAGTGTATATACTATTGCAGTTGTAATATGACTTATGTTATGAGGGCGTATGGTAGTCTATATTTTATTCGGAAAGGAGCACTATCCTTATTGTACAATTTAATGCTTTTGAGAGCTATTGATTCGCTGAGTTGTAGAGTATAAAATTTCTGTGTCATCTCCAATATATCCATAGTTATATCTTGTATTTGAAGATCGCTTCTTATATCTATATTTCGTTTTTTAGGACTAGCGTTGGAAATCCTCCTAAGAAGTTTATTTTCAAAATATTGCAATTGTTGAACGTGCGTTTTCGAGGCGCCGCTCCAAACAGGTACTGCGTATAATAATACTGGTTTTACAAAAGTCTTGTAGAGAATAAGTTTATTTTTAATACTAAGCGCACTCTTCCTATTTAATAAACTATATAAAAGATATATCATTCGGTAGCCTTTTGCGCATGCTTCCTTTATGTGATGTTTGTATATTAACTTGTAATCTAGTATCATCCCTAGGTATTTCGTTGATTTTTGAAACTTTATCGCTGTATTATTTATTTTAATGACAAGGTCATCCTCTCCTCTTTCTTTGCGTTTTCTACTAAAAATGATAAATTCAGTTTTATTAATATTAATTTTTATCTTCCACCTATGATAGTATCTAACTAGGTTATCGAGATGTTGTTGCAAATACTTGACCGCCATATATTTTTTCCAGGAGGAGGCATATATGGCTGTATCATCAGCAAAGATAGCTAGATTCGTCTTTTTGTTCTTTGTAATATCGTTGATATAATAAATGAATAGTATCGGTCCTAGAATCGAACCTTGCGGTACGCCTGCTATAATTCTTTGTTGTTCGGAATAATGATTATTATATACTACAGTAAATTTTCTATTGCTTAAATAGCTAACGATTATTTTAATTATGCACAATGGTATATTCAGTCTCTTGAGTTTGTATATTAACCCTCTGTGCCAGACGGTATCAAAAGCTTTTTCTATGTCTAGCAATACTACTGCTGTATGCTTATTTAAATTAAATTGAGTGGAAATATGATTAGTTATTCGAGCTAATTGCTGCACTGTACTATGTTTTTCTTTAAAGCCAAACTGTTCTGGCACAAGTAGTTTATTTGACGTTTCATGTTGTTTGATTCTATTTAAAATTATCATTTCAAAAATTTTTCCTAAAGTAGATAAAAGGCTGATAGGTCTATAGTTTTGTGGATAAAGCTTATCTTTGCCTTTTTTTGGAAAAGCAAGAACATTAGCTATTTTCCATTTTTCAGGAAAATATGATAGTTTGAAGCATGAATTAAAGATATAGGTGATTTGAACAATCGCTTTGCGCGGTAAATTTTTAAGTATGATGTTTTGAAAACCGTCTGGACCAGGGGCTTTCTTAGATGCTGTCTTTTTAATTGCTTTTCTTATTTCTATAGGAGAGGTAAGGTTACTAACATTGACATCTATTCTAGATCTCTTAATTTCTTTGTAGGCTTTGTTAACTATTTTTTTGGTTTTCTTTTCTCCCATATCTTTCGTGAGATGGTGTACTTTCTCGAACTGTTCTGCTAGTACATTGGCTTTTTCTAAATTACTGTAGATTAAACCGTGTGGACCGTGGAGTTTTGAGATTGTTCCTATGCTAGGTTTTGTCAAATACTTAGCTGTTTTCCAGAGACTATTATCTTTTACTTTTAGATTTTGAAGTTTATTGTCCCAGCAAGTGTTTGAAAATTTTTTAGTTTGTCTGTTCACCAGGTTACTCAAGTTATTTTTTATTTTCCTAAAGTGATCGATTTTAGTCCTTTGAAAAAGTTTTCGTATTTGATTCCTTTCATGTATTAATTCTCTAATATCGTGTGGCAACGGTTCAGATTTATTTTCAAATTTAACGGTCGGAATTGATTTTTTGATGGCTTTATCTATAATTGCAGTCACATTACCGACTACCTCATTTATTCCATTAATGGTCATTATTTTGGATTTAATTGTCATGTTTGTGTTAATGTAGTTTCTAAATTTTTCCCAGTTTGCTTTTTTATAATTAAGGAAATTGCTGTGTTCGCGTTTACAAGGGGTATTATGTAATGTTATTAAAACTGGAAGATGGTCCGAGTCAAGTTCGTCTAGTGTATCAATATCAATTTGAACGTTAACGTTTTTCAATATTCCTATATCCACAATACTTGGTTTTGCATTCTGCATATACGGATAAAGAGTGGGATCGTCAGGAGTTATTATTTTTAGAAATTTATTGTTTGCATAGTCAAAAATAGTTTTGCCATTTTTATTGTTCCTGGCACAGTTCCAATAACTATGCTTAGCATTAAAATCCCCTATTGCAAGAATTTGATTGGCAGTGTTAAAGAGTTTATCAAGATCAGATTTACTTATGTTTTGTCGAGGTGAGTAGCCTGATATTATTGTTAGATTGTTATCAAGTCTAATGCCTATAGTTTCAATGGATTTAGTGTGAAAATTTAATTCTGTGAAATTTATGTCTTGTTTAATAAGTATTGCTACTCCCCCACCTGCACCTGGGCCGTTTCTATCTTTTCTTATTGTTTTGAAACCCGGAGTATGGAAATTGAGTTTTTCTTTGAGCTTTGTTTCATTAATTAACAAGATTTCGATTTTAAATTTTTCGAGAAAGTACCTCATCTCCCTTTGCTTTCTAATAATGCCATTAGCATTCCAATGAGCTATTAAGAGCCTATCTATATGTTGCATTTGCAAATTTTATCATATATTCGGAGACAATAATTCCCTTATCTATTTCGCATTCAGTATTCTCTAAATCTTTTTTCAGACTTTTAACTAACCTTAGTAGTTCAGTAAAGTTGAATTGTGTGGTGAGTTCCCTCCAGATAGTTGTGAATTCCTTAAATGATTGGTGCTCCTGAGTATTTGAGATTCCTGTGTCCGTTTCTGCAGTACCAGTTGTGATTGGAGGTCTAATGTTGTTCCAAGCAGGTTTCCGTTGTTCATTTGCCGTGAAATTCATTTGTCCTTGTTGGTGGCTGGATTGAGTCTCTCGATGTTGTAGAAGTTCCTGGTTTGTTGTGCTCTTTTTCAAAGGAAGTTTCGGGAAGTCCGTCCGTGTTGGAAGTACTTGATTCTGTTTAGGCTGTATATTCTGAAGATTTTGTGCTTGTCGTACATTTCTGATTTTGAAGACTTTCTGGAGGCGGTCTTGGTATTTCTGGCATGTTGAGGAGCTGGCGCGATGTTCACCTCCACAGTTCGCGCATTTTGTGTCAGCATCTGTTTTTTCACATTTATTGGAGCTGTGGTCCCCTCCGCAGTTCACACACTTAGGTTTGTTGTGACAGTCTTTAGTTCCATGTCCAAACTGTTGGCAGTTGTAGCACTGCGTAACTATTCTTGGGTTATGGTAGTCTTCCCATCTTATCCTAGTGTAGCATAGGATTTTAATATTTCTAATTTCTCGTAGTTTTTCTCCTTCCGTTTCAGGTCCATAGTAAACTATGTAAGGTGGATACCTTGGATTCTGTTTAACCTTCATAGCTATTACCTTCTTTGGTTCGTAGCCTAGTTCCTTCAGGTCCTCGATGATTTCGTCCATTTTGGCTTCTGGTAGTCCTTTGAGCACTAGTTTTTTATCCTTTTCACTCTGGAGCGCGAAGGTGTGGAAAGGTATGCTGTTATCCAGAAGATGTTTTTTGATTCGTTCATGTTCGTTCAGTCTGTTTGGAAAAACAGTGAGCTGAGAATTTGTTATTCTCATGATCACATGTTTTGTCATGGTTTTGATTTTGTTGTAAACCAGAAATCTGGTTTCGTCAGTAGTGTTTGGGTTGTTGAGAATGATGGGTGGTGCCTTTTCTGTTTTCGGATTGGTAGTTGTTGAAGTGGTAGCTGTTTTTCCTTGTGGTTCCTCCTCTATTTCCGATGATTCCATTGCGTTTTGCGCATCCGTATCTGACTCGTTATGATTTTTCTTCTTTCTCCTTGTCATCTTGTACAGCTGTCTTCTATTTGTGGATTCAACACGTGAGGCCTCCCGTGTTTTAATCGATTTTTGTTTGAGTCTGGCTTCGTGTACATAGGTTTCCAGCCATCTGATTTTATTTTGCGCAAGCTTTTTCACCATACGCTTTTATTTAATGAATGAGAACTGATCACGTGATGAAATTCGTCACTACGAGGACGCCCGACATTGCGTCCAGCGAGAACACTTCGTCACTACGAGGACGACCGTTGACACATCTCGCGTCGAATGTGAATGCACTTCGTCACTATGAGGACGCCCGGAGAGAAAAACAAGAGTGCCGAATAAAGTGCCGAATAAAGTCTGCTCGAAATACAGCTATGAAATTGCCTTCCTTTTATTCCCTTTAAGAACCAACTCACTATCGAGAGAGCCAAGCCACCAGCGAACCCTCGCGGATTAGTTCCTATGCAGGTTCATGTATAGGATCATGAACATGTTCCTGTACATGAACCCACACCTCAATTGACTTAGTGAAGGAACCTGTACAGGACCATTCAAAGGTTAGATTGTATACAGGTTCCTTTCCAGGATCATGTACAGTTTCCTTCGCCAAATTCCTGCACAGGAACCGTCAAGATTACCTGTACAGGTTCGTGTGCAGTTTCATGTACAGGAACATGTGCAAGATCCTCCGAGGTTCCTCCGCCTAACGTAACAATTTTATCAAAAGTTTTGGAATTTTTCCTTTTTTTTTTTTTGGTAAATTCCCTCTGTTGGACATCTTTATTTTACTATTTTACGTGTTATTGTACGAGTTTAGATATACACAATCACAGTGCATAATATAAATATAAAGATAAAAAAAGTATAAAATAATGTTTTCATAAATTAGACCTTTTACACGTAACTTATATATATTTTTAATTTATAACTGCAAAAAGAGATGTTTATATCGCTTTAATATTTTATAAATGTGAATATAATCGAAAAAGTACATGAATTCTTATATTCCATTTAAATTTAAACAAGATAATTGGGCGAAAGGCGATCAGCGCTGCAGTTTCGCTGTTTCTCCACTGTGTCAAGTTGGGAACCAACTTCATGTGGGCTGGAATAGCTGGCGTGACATACCCCTGGGAAAATGTAATAATCTAAATCAGGGGCATGACACGATTATTATGATTATAGTTCCCAATTTGACTCAGTGGGGAAAATGCGAAACTGCAGCGCTGATCGCCTCTCGCCAAAATGTTGTGTTTAAATTTTGACAAAAGCCTCATAAGTGTCAAAATAACCAAAATGGACGTGTCAATATCAGATGTTAAAATATAACCTTTGAAATCCCTTTACTTGTAACCCGCCTAACGTAACAATTTTATCAAAAGTTTTGGAATTTTTCCCTTTTTTTTTGGTAAATTCCCTCTGTTGGACATCTTTATTTTACTATTTTACGTGTTATTGTACGAGTTTAGATATACACCATCACAGTGCATAATATAAATATAAAGATAAAAAAAGTATAAAATAATGTTATCATAAATTAGACCTTTTACACGTAACTTATATATATTTTTAATTTATAACTGCAAAAAGAGATGTTTATATCGCTTTAATATTTTATAAATGTGAATATAATCGAAAAAGTTCATGAATTCTTATATTCCATTTAAATTTAAACAAGATAATTGGGCGAAAGGCGATCAGTGCTGCAGTTTCGCTGTTTCTCCACTGAGTAAAGTTGGGAACCAACTTCATGTGGGCTGGAATGGCTGGCGTGACATACCCTGATCTAAATAGATTGGTTCAGAATCACCCACAAACAAATGCAATTTTCTGCATTTGTCTCTGTTCAAAATGTCTATAGTTAGATTTGAAAAGCGACACTTTTGAGTTTGAGATTGATTTCTATTCAAAATTAAATAAAATGAATGATTTTAAATAACCTTGAATATTTTGACATTTTCTTTCCGAATTCAATTTTCAAATTTTCGTTGACTCTGTTGCGATAGCATTGATTCCGCAGAAGAGAAAAACAGTAAAAAAAAATAAATGTATAGAACTCCATGGACACAAAACTTGTGTTGATGCAACGTTCTTTCTGCCGAGGCTTCAACTGTGAATGTTATCAACACAATGGTTAATAAAAAACAGCTAGGCATATTTGGAAAAATGGGTAAAGATCATTGGTATTTATCCAGTCAATGATATTAGGAGTAAACTTTTAAATTATTAACAATATTTTGTTTGAAATAGGTAATTGCATGAAAAAATTGCTAAACCAAATTATTCAAGATAATTTATTCTTTAATATCAAACAATAAAGCTAGTGAGTATTTAATTATTTTTACAATCAGAACATTAGTAGACAACAATTATTAGGCATAAGTGCACTGCGATACACGAAAATTTGATTTCAAACATTTGAAAAAATTACGAATAGGGTTTTTTTACCCTCAAGAACAATCATCTGACTGCTATTAATTTTTTTTATAATTTCCTTGTGGTGATACTGATTTAATATTAGATTTAATATTATTATTACATGCTAATAATTCAAATTTCCCGCACTTTTCCTCTGGCGGCAAGTTTCAGAACTAATTCATGTTCAACGTTTTCGGCATAACCTAACTTTTTCACACGTGCGTTAATGAGTTTGAAAAGGAGATTGTCTGTTTTCATTCAAGTCAATTTCGAATAAATTTTGTTTTTCAGTCAAATTGATTGAATAAAAGTTATTCCCGAATTCAAAAGTGCGTTCGGTGTGTCATTAGTTGACGATAAAACTCTTCCATAAGACTACAATGCTCTCGTGCCACTTGTGTGAATATTCGCTCCGGAGTGTTATCGGATTAGTGAGAGTGATTTTAAAATTAAAATAAACTAGTGGACAATTAAGAAAAACAATGAGTAGAAATAGAGGCACAATGGAGACAGTGACCTGGATGTTAGTAGAAAACACCGTGCCAGATCGTTTGTCGAATGACTCTTTAACTCACGCATTGCAGTTCACATCAAAAATTAAAAAACGTACAAAAATTGTTAATCGTGAGATAAGAAAATATTCTGGATTAAAAAGTTATAATCAGTATCTCGACATCAAGAGATCTTATTTGAAAAAGACTTCGGTTGACGACGAAAGTGATTATGAACTCAGTTCAAGATCCAAAATTGCAAATTCAAGGGGCAGTAATCCCGATCTTTTGGCTTATTCTAGTGCTGAAGAAAGTGAAGATGATCGAGACTATGATGATATACTTATTGGGGAAAATCCCATTATATCTTTATCTGGGAGAGAAGACGAAAATTGCAGCAGGAGCAAAGAATCAATTAAAAGCAGGACCGAAAACAGTGCTTCAGGTTTGAAATTTTTGTTGATTATTTCCAGTATTTTAGTTTTAATTTTGAATTACGGTTTATTTCAGGTCGTGGACGTGGTGTCTAACTCACCTGGAATTGTCAGAAAATTTTTATATACCTGGAAATGTCAGGATTTTTTTTGAAAGTCAGGGAATTTTTTCGAAATCGTGTCTACATTAAAATTTTTTAGTATAACATTGAATAACAATGTTTTTATTTGTAAAAGTAGCTTCATATTACTGGATTGAACTATTTTGTTGAAATTTAGTTTCGTTTTGGTTTGAAATTAATTTTTTTAACTGAAAAATTGATTCTATTTTTGGTTGAAAATGAATCTATTTTAGTTGAAAATTCAAGTATTTGGAAGAAAATTCGTCTTTTGTGATAGAAAATTGATCTTTTCCGTTGAAAATTCATCTTTTGATGAAAATTCAACAGTTTGGTTGAAATTTTTTTGGTCTCTTCAGTGAAAAATTTATCTTAGTTGAAGATTCTCCTTTTTGGTTGAATTCAACTGTTTTTGGTTTACAGTTGAAATCTTTTATGGTTGAAATATCAACAATTACATCAGGTTACATTTCTGATTAATAATTCATCTTTTTTGGTTCAAAATTCAACTACGTTGTTTGAAGCTAAACTATTTTGTTAAAAATTTATTTTTTCGGTTTAAGGTTCATCATTTTCATTGAAAATTCATCTCTTTATTTATAATTATTTCGTTAAAAATTCCTTTTTTTTGTTTTGTTATAAATTAGTTTTTTTTTTTTAAACTGAAAATGTAAATATTTTGTTGAAAATTCGTTTTTCTTTTTGTTGAAAATTCGTCTTGTTTGTTAGAAAATTAATCATCTTGGTTGAAGATTCAACTATTCCAGTTAAATATTCAAATACTCAAGTTGAAGCTTTAACTATTCCAGTTTAAGATTAAAATATTCCAGTTGAAAATTGAAGTATTCTAGTTGAAGATTCATCATTTTAGTTGAAAGTTTATCTGTTCGGTAGAAAATTTAATTTTTTCAACTGAAAATGTAACTATTCTATTTTTGGTTGAAAATTGATCTTTTTCAGTTCAGAGTTTAACTATTTCGTTGAAAGTTCATATAATTTGTTGAAAAATCCTCTTTTTTGGTAAAAAATTAATCTTTTTATTTGAAAATTAATCTTTTTGTTTGAAAATTAATTTTCTTGTTTAAAAATTCATCTTGTTGGTTGAAGATTCAACTATCCCAGATCAAGATTCAAGTATTCCAGTTGAAGATTCAACATTTTAGTTGAAAGTTCATCTGTTCGGTTGAAAATTTAAATTTTTAACGGAAAATTTAACAGTTCACTTTTTGGTTAACAGTTGATCTTTTTTAGTATAAGATTCACGTATTTTGTACAATATTCGTATTTTTTGGAAGAAAATTAATTTTCTTGGTTGCAAATTCAATTATTTCAGTTGAAGATTCAAACACTCCAGTTGAAGATTCAACTATTCCAGTCGAAGATTCAAATCTTCCAGTTGAAGATTCAAATATTCCAGTTGAAGCTTCAACTATTCCAATTGAAGATTCAAATATTCCACTTGAAAATTCAAGTATTCCAGTTGATGTTTCAACATTTCAGTTGAAAGTTCATCTCTTTGATTGAAAATTTAATTTTTTTAACTGAAAATTTAACTGATCACTTTTTGGTTGACAATTGATCTTTTTTAGTATAAGATTCATGTATTTTGTTGTAAATTCGTCTGTTTTGGAAGAAAATTAATCTTCTTGGTTGGAAATTCAATTATTCCAGTTGAAGATGCAAGTATTCCAGTTGAAGTTTCATCATTTTAGTTGGAAGTTCATCTGTTTGGTTGAAAATTTAATTTTTTTAACTGTGACAATTGATATTTTTTAGTATGAGATTAAAGTATTTTGTTGAAAGTTCGTATTTTTTTGAAGAAAATTAATCTTCTTGGTTGAAAATTCAACTATTCCAGTCGAAGATTCAACTATTCCAGTTGAAGATTCAAATGTTCCAGTAAAAGCTTCAACTATTCCAGTTGAAGATTCATCATTTTTGTAGAAACTTCATCTGTTTTGGTTGACAATTGATCTTTTTTAGTATAAGATTCATGTATTTTGTTGACATTTCTTTTGAAAAAAATTAATTTCATTTTTTTTGAAGATTCATTATTTTAATTGAAAATTTATCTCTTTGGCAGAAAATTTATGTATTTTGTTGGAAATTATTTTTTGTTGAAAATTAATTTTTTAGCTGAAAATGTAACAGTTCCAGTTAAATATTCCATCATTTTAGTTGACAGTTCATCTGTTTGGTTCAAAATTTAATTTTTTAACTGAAAATTTATCTGCTCACTTTTTGGTTGACAATTGATCTTTTTTAGTAGAATATTCATGTATTTTGTTGAAAAGTCGTCTTTTTTGGTAAAAAGTTCATATTCTTGTTTAAAAATCATTTTTTTTGTTGAAAGTTCAACTATTCCAGTTGAAGATGCGTCGTTTTGGTTGAAGATTGAACTAATCCAGTTGAAGATTCATAATTGAATTCATGGTTGAAAATTAATCTTTTTCAGTTGATAATTCAAATATTTGGTTGAGAGTTTATTTTTTTTAGTTGAAAATTCAAATGTTTGGTTGATAATTCATGTATTTTGTTGAAAGTTCGTCTTTTTTGGTAGAAACTTCATCTTTGGTTGAAAATTCAACTACTTGGTTCATCTATCTTGTTGGAAGTGCAATATTTTTACTTGTAGATTTAGGAATTTGAAGTGTTTGAACATGAATTTCATATAGTGCCCACAATAATTGGACCTAAAAGAAAATATTTCCCTATTTTCGCTCATATTTTTGTGAAAAATCACCTTATTTCCCCTGTTTTACAGGGTTGTGTTAAAATAATGTTTTCAAAAGCTCATTTTTAATATAGTAATAAAAAGATTGATAATTCAAAACCACATAACTGACTCTCTGTACTTGTCTCCAATCTTCTTTTTTTTTTAATTGTCTAACCTCTTAATATTTTTTCTAAACTTTTTTCTGACCAACTTTCTCTCCCTAAAAGTTTTTAAGTGCAGTAAAACAATGAAATACTTTTTTTTCAAAGAAAAAGCCCTTAAATAAAACTATTTGCCACTTTTTTCAGCAACAAAGTACCAATCAAATTCCAACCTAAAACCTTAATTCTTCATTTTGTACAAAAAGCCATTTTTATAAGGTTTTTTTCGCTTAACTTTTTGCCTTTTGATCAGAAAGGATATTTTTTAAAATTATTATCGTTTATTTATAAAGAAACATATACCTTTCTTCTTTTTATAGAAACTTCAACGAAAAATCGTCTGTCACAGTGCGATGTCATCACACTAAATTTTTATTTCCCCGGAACAGAATAATTTTTTTGAATTAAAACTTTTTTTTATTCTTAATCAGTCTCCCCATATCTGGAGAGCAAGATGTTATTATTTTCTAAAATTGAAAAACAGATATTTAGTCGCTATCCAAAGACGATTTTCAAAACCCATGAAATTTGACCATCAAAAATCTTAAATGATTTACTCGGAATTGGTTAACTTTTTCTAATCAAACTCATTTTCTCTCAATTTAGCAACTTAATACATCGGGAGCAAGTTTTTATTTTTTTTGTCAACTGAAAATTGCACTTTTTATCGTGATTCGCAATCAAGCCTGTTCCAATTTTAGGTTCCTGCCACTTTGAGATTGTAAACTTCCACATTCTATTTCTCGAAACGGGATAATATTTTTTAATCATAATTTTTTGGCCTCAATTTAGAAACACTTTAGCTCGGGAGTAAACTTTTGTTTTATCTTTAAATGGTGATTTCGATTTTACAGAATGTTATTTCACTCTCCTGAAAAATTCTGATTTTATTGGTTATCTAGTTTTGTACTGCAGCCCTTCATTTATAATAAGCTCGCTCTAATTGCATACATATTCCGAGCCGATTGTTCTAAAAAATGAGAAATGCTTCAATAGCTACATACTATGAAAAATTATACCTGGGAAAATCTTGAGATACCTGGAAAAAATCTGGAATTGTCAGAGAATTTTTTTCCAGGTTTTGAGTAGATACCCTGATGGAAAATGTTTATTGTTTGAAAGAGAACATTTTCTTCTAAGCGTTTCGCGGAAGATTACGTTCAAGATTGAGGAATTAAAAATCGCAAACCTTTAATAATGAAGAATTTTAGGGTACACTTCCGAAAAGGTCACCCAAGAATATTGACTTGATACTTGGCCTACGGGTTCCTTTTGCATCACGGTTAAAAGTCCCAAAAGGAATTTTGGCGCAGATTAATAGAAATTAGGTTATTAACATTTTTTTCTTTTTTCAAAAATTATTATTTTTTTATTCTCTAAAAGTATTGATTTGAGATAAAAGTGTTGTAAATAAAAGTTGTAGATCTCGGCGAAATACTTATTTTTATCTTTGAGTGAAACTGCTAGAGTAGGTCACTTTTTAACAGTATGCCATTTGAACTTAAAACAATGTGTGCAAAATCATTTCTTAAAGCTTTTGTTACAATATTCGGCAATAACTTGACAAAATTGTGTGAAATATTATGAGCAAGAAATGTGTGAGATAAAAAGAAACTGATTTTCAGTATGAAAACAAAAAAATATGATTATCTTATGTGAACAGTTTTTATCTAAATAAAATTAAGTAAAATTTTCCCGCTCATTTTCCGTTTTTTTCCGGATAACAAAAAAAATTTCTTACTCATTGAAATTTAAAAAATGCGAACTCTTAAAGCTGAAAATGTTTTCATTTACAGTAATGAGATCGAAACTAAACTGCAAATAAAAGTGCACAAAGTGAATTTGAATTTTGAATTCATTTTATTTTATTCAATACCTACCTATATTTAATTTTAAACCTATTTTTAATTTTAAACCATTCAAATTGATGCTTAAAAATTTTGAATTCAAATGCTCAATAATTTGCATGTATAAAATGGAAGTTTAACTATTTAATTGCACAATTTGTAATTCTTTAAATTTGAAAGTTTAAGCTTCTAAAAATTGAATAGTTGAAATATTTCTGGTTAAAAAATATAAATCCACGCTATCATATTCAATGCTTTGAATTAAAGAATGTATCAATACTTTTCTAAATGTTGAAAATTATATAATTTTGAAGGAATTTTAAGGAGCAATAAAAATTAAACGATTTTTAATTTTGTTTAAAACTGAACACTTTTTAAATAAGTAGTTTGAAATGAGTAATTGTTTAATTGTTATTTATACATCAAAATTGAACAGTTACACTTACAAATTAATACTTAAAAAAAAATGAAACAATTAAAACCCTAACGTTCCAAGATTAAATCGAGCACTTTGGAATGTTAACGATTCAAGGTTGTCTATTTGAAACAATTCAGGTTCAAATTGTTTAGTTTCTAATATTTGATGTATAAATGCTTATTTTAAATAAAACGTCAAATATTGCTAATTATTGAAGAAATTTCCTTTTTTTAAATTAAAAAATTTCAAATTGAATGTGTAAAAAATGAAATATTTTAGACTGAAACAATATTTGACCAGGATTTGAAATTGAATAAAAGCGTTTAATTATGAATGTATCAATTTCAAATTATTCAAAAGTGTATCTAAAATTGGAATATTTCTAATCATGAAGATTTGGTAATCTTTTAATATGGAAAACGACGGTTTTAAATGAAAATGTTTTTTACTCTCAAACGATTTAAATTAAAAATTAGAATGTGGGTACTTAGAAACGTTTCTTAGATTATTTTATAGAATTTTATATTTCTCAGTCTCTAAATTTATTTCTATTTTAATGTTTTCAGCTTTCCAAGTTGAATCACTTTGTACCTTTATGAATTGTGACATTTATTTGAAAGATTTATGATTAGAGTTCTTTGAATTTGAATGTTTAAACTTGAGGCGCTTTTAAAATTTAAAGCTTATTGATTCGAGTTGCAATTTAAATATCTTTCGATTCTAAGGGGCCGTCCATAAACTACGTTATAAATTGGAATTATACATTGGATTTTCAACAAATTAGTTGCATTTTTAACCAAAAAACGAATTTTCTACCAAAAGAAATGAATTTTCTATAAAAAATTCATTTTTAACCAAGCAAAAGCCACGAATTTTCAAAAAATTGTTGACATTTTTTCAACCAAAAAATATGACTATTCCACCATAAATGATTAATTTTCAATCCAAAAGGACGAATGTTCAACAGACAAGTTTAATTTTTTACCAAAAATATGACTTCATCACAGTAGTTAAATTTTCAACAAAATAGTTGTATTTCCAACCTACAAAGGTGCATTTGAATTCAAATGTTCGAAATTTTAATCAAAAAAGATAAAAAATTCAACCAACGACAGTTGAATTCTCAACCAAATGGTTAAATTTTTGAGCTAAAAAAACAAATTATTTAGAAGCCAGTTGAATTTTTACCAAAAATGTGCATTTGCAACTAAGAAAAATAACGTTTCAACAAAATACATGAATTTGCTACCAATTTTTTGCATTTTAAACTAAGAATAATGTAAAAAATTAATGTGAGAAAAAAATAAAGTTTCAAGTAGTTGAACTAAACCAAAAAAATATGAATTCTTAACAAAACAATTGAATCTTCAACCAAAAAGATGAATTTTCAACAAAATACATCAATTTTATACCAAATAGTTCAATTTTAACTTAATAAAGATGAATTTTCCATAAAAATGGAATAATTGAATTTTTAGATACAATAATTAATTTTTAGCCCAAAAAACGAATTTTCAACAAAATAGTTGAATTTTCATAGAAAGTGGTGAATCTTTAAAAAAAATAACAAAGCAGTTTAACTTTCAACCAAGTAGTTAAATTTTCAATTAAAAAAGATTAATTTGTTACCAAATAGTTACAATTTCAACAAAAAATATGAATTTTTGCAACAAGAAGATGAGTTTTCTAAAAAAAAAAAGACGAATTTTCAACAAAGTACATGAATTTTCAACCCAATTGTTGAATTTTGAAGCCAAAAAGATGAGTTTTCAACAAAACAGTTAATTTTCAATCAAATAGTTTAATTTTCTACCAAAATGTTAAATTTTTAAGTAAAACATTCAAATTTTCTACAAAACAGTTGAATCTTAAATCCGAAAAGATGAATTCTCAACAAAACATGAAATAGTTGATATTTCGAACGAAAAAGATTTTAATTTGAAATAAAAAATAGTTAAATTCAACCAAAAAAGACAAATTTTCATCAAAACAGTTGAATCCTTAAACAAAACAGATTAATTTTCAATGAAAAAATTGCATTTTTAACCAAGAAGGATTAATTTTCAACCAAGAAGAGTAATTTTCTGCCAAAAAAGACGAATTTTCAACAAAAGGGTAAAGTTTTTAACCAGAGAGATGAATTTTGAAATAAAATGATGAATTTTCGACAAAGAAAAAATTGATTTTTAATAAAGTAGTTCAACTTTCAACCAAATAGTTTAATTTTTAATCAAATGAAATTGATTCCGAACCAAAAATAAAATAGTAGACTTTTCATCCAAAAATAGTTGGATTTTCTTATTGGGTTTTATTAGTTCAGTTTATATTTAAGCGAAGAAGCGGGAAAAATGTGAAGTTTCTTGGAAACAGGGGGAAAAATGAGGAATTTGTTAAATAAGATAGGGGAAATATCGTGAAGTCTGAAATATGAAAGTTATTTTCGAAGTTGTTAAATTATCATTAAACTGTACCGTTGCAGGGGCATATGTCATGCCCCTGCAAAATTTCGAATTTTTTTTCAGAGTTCTGACATCCTTTTGAATAGTTCTACAGTTCCTGATAACTTTTAAAAATAGTTCCGGCGTATAAATACTCTAAAAATGGATTTTTCAAAATTGGGGGCTAAGTTCACGTTCCCCCGCACTTTTTGAAAAATGAAGTTTTTTTTAGAGTTCTGGCTAGATTTAGAATAGTTCTAGAGTTCCTGATACTTATTGAAAATAGTTCCCAAAAATTAGACCCAAAAAAAATTTTTAAAAATAGAGCCAGCCCTCCACTTTTAAAAAAATCAACTTTTTCTTTCATATTCCTGTATTTTCAAAAGAGTTCTAGAGTTCTATAACAGAATAATTTCGAAAAACTTGAAAACTCGAAAGTTACACAATTTCGAAAATCCCAAAAATACAGAGAAATTTTTCGAA
>CAKNYM010046906.1:81264-101752 GCA_932195095.1 Andricus curvator | reverse complement strand
TTCGAAAAATTTCTCTGTATTTTTGGGATTTTCGAAATTGTGTAACTTTCGAGTTTTCAAGTTTTTCGAAATTATTCTGTTATAGAACTCTAGAACTCTTTTGAAAATACAGGAATATGAAAGAAAAAGTTGATTTTTTTAAAAGTGGGGGGCTGGCTCTATTTTTTGAAATTTTTTTTTTTGGGTCTAATTTTTGGGAACTATTTTCAATAAGTATCAGGAACTCTAGAACTATTCTAAATCTAGCCACAACTCTAAAAAAAACTTCATTTTTCAAAAAGTGCGGGGGAACGTGAACTTAGCCCCCAATTTTGAAAAATCCATTGTTAGAGTGTTTATACGCCGGAACTATTTTTAAAAGTTATCAGGAACTGTAGAACTATTCAAAAGGATGTCAGAACTCTAAAAAAAAATTCGAAATTTTCAAAGTGGGGGGCTAAGTTCACACGCATGCATATTTCACAAAATTCGTTAACTTTGTTCATATTTATCATCAGAAAACTTAATAAACGTTATTTAAGTTCATAACGTCACTTCCACTGGACCCCCCCCCCCCCCAACCCCTGATACTAAACGTAGTTTTTCTTGCGATCCCTCCGCCCTCAAATTGGCAACGTAGTTTATGGATGGCCCCTCACAAGGAATAAAAAAAATAACTATCAAAAATCGTCTCCAAACTATTTGATAAAAAATAAAAATGTTGTGTTTACAGGAACTCGAACTTCTCGTTCACCTTCCGTACGAAATCAACATACTTCCATAAGAATATCGATTCAGCCTTCGACATCTCGAAAGTCAACTGTTAGGAAACCAAAAAGAGTTCAAACAATGCTAACGAATTTTTTAGATAGAAAAAGTATTTCCGGTCCTAAAGAAACTTCTGCGCCAGAAGATGAAGAGCCACAAATGGAAGAAAAAGAAAATTCTGAAACGATTGAATCGCCTCCAAAGACTCGAGTTAGTCCTCGAAAAGTTTCTAAAACTCAACCCGAAAGCAGTAACAAATCCTCAGTTCAAAAACGTGTTGCAGAAAATAGAAAGCTACGGAATAAGACACGCGAGGACGTTAAGAAAAATCTCTCTGCTATTATCGGAGATTCCGAAACAGAAAATCTAATCGAAAAAAATTCAGATAAAAACAAACTAAACGAAACTCAAGATTCTGATTTAAATTTATCCAACATGATGGCTGTGGC
This sequence comes from Andricus curvator, assembly GCA_932195095.1. Taxonomy (NCBI): domain Eukaryota; kingdom Metazoa; phylum Arthropoda; class Insecta; order Hymenoptera; family Cynipidae; genus Andricus; species Andricus curvator. Next base: position 100,556 of record CAKNYM010046906.1, on the reverse strand, counting down.
CCAAAGTACACAATATCCAGACGATTGCTCAGATATTTCTGAAAAAACAGAAAAGAAGAGTCTAGTCGGTGATTTTTTGACAAACAAAAATCAAAATCAGCCGAAAGATTCAGGAATTGAAGACGATTCTACAGAGGAGTCTGCGAAATTGAAAGGAAAATGTAAAAAAGTAATAGACAATAAGAAAAGCACCCCGAAGCAGAAATATGCGAGAAAAGTTGCTAATAACAATATAAATACTATTCAGAATAGTCCCAATAGTGATAAGACCCTCTGTTTAGAAGCGGAAGATGTATCTGAGGTTGAAAGTTTAAAAGAAGCCGAAACATTAGGAAATTATGAGAATGAGTTTATACAAAATAATGATCCTAATAAAGAGAAACATGCACCGAAAATTATTGGATCGGAAATAGTGGACAAAAAGTACAAAATCGTCGGTAAGGAACAAAAAGGTTTAACAGAAATTCCCGAAGAAGAGGAAGACATTGATGTCGTGGGGATGGAACAATGTGATGAATCGGAATCTTCGTTTTGCAACCTGAAAGAGAGCAAGGAAAATTATGAGGAGCGGGGAGAAAAATCTGAGCAACGGAAAATTGCGAGGAAAGAGGAACATGGAAAGAAATCGAATTTTGAAAAAGGGGAGAAGAAAAAAGAATTTGAGGCTGAGAAAGGGAAGGATGAAGATGAAAGTAAGGAAGAAGACTTGACTGACAGGGTAGAAGATGAAATTGAAGAAAGTGATGAAGGCCTCGAGAAGATTAAGAAATTTATTATCAAAAAGCCCATCGATAAAAAATTAACCAATCAAGAAAAGACTCCAAAAAAAGGGAAGAAATCCGAGAAACAGAGTATCATAGAATTAGAGATGAGGGAAGAGACGAGTGAAGAAAGAAGCGACAAGGAAATAAAGAAAAGTAGAAAAGAAAAGGTCCAGGAAAGTAAAAAGGAAAAAGAGAGCATACAAGAACAGAATAAAAAGGATCATGAAAGTCATATTTTCTCAAGTATTGAATCCGAATTCGAGGAGCAAAAGGAAGGAAAGGAAAGTCCGAAGAAACAATCAGAAGAAAGGAAATTGTTTTTGGAAGAAAAAGATGATTCAATTAATGAAGAAGGATCAAAAAACGAAAAACAGCAGGAAAAAAGAAAAGTCGAAGAGAAGGTAAAGGATTCTAGTAGTGATGACGATTCAGTGAGCGACAAAGAAGAAATAAAACCAAAAGAAAGAAGAAAAGTCAGCGAAAAAGTAAAGGAAGTTAGTAGTGAGGAAGACTCAGAAGGTGAAAACGATGAAGTAAAAGGAAAAGAAATGCAGCAAGAGAAGGCCAAAGTAGAAGAAAGAAGAAAAATCGAAGAGAAGGTAAATGATTCTAGTAGTGAAGAAGACTCAGAAAGCGAAAAACAAGAAGTAAGAAAAAAAGAAATAATTCAACAAGAGAAGGTGAAGGAATCCAGCAGTGAAGAAGAATCAGAAGACGAAAAAGAAGTAAAGCAAAAAGAAATTCACAAACCTAAAAATATAACTGAAAGAAGGAAAGCCAAAGAAAGGAAAGAGGATTCAAGAAGTAGTGAAGAAGAAAAAGAGAATGAAGATCCAAAATCGAAACCTGGAGTCGAAAATAATGATAAAAAAGATGAGAGCGGTGAAGCTGATGAAGAAAAAGACGAGAGAGAAGATAATGAAGATCAAGAAAGAGAAGAATTGATATCTGAAGACGAAGAAGCCAATCTCAAAATAGTAGAAGAACCACTTACTGAAAATGAAAATATTGAATCAAGTGACACAGAGAAAGTAGAGACTGAAAATGAAGATTCGAGTGAAGTAAAAGTGGATTCAAGGGAAATATTTACACAATTTGTAGATCGGAAACACGATTCTGAAAGCGAAGAAGAGAAACAGGATGAGGAAGAATTGAGATTGACTCTCGAACATGAAGAAACTTATGTTAACTTGGACGATAATAAAATAACAATCGAGGAGCACAAAATCGAAGTTCCAGAAAATCCTGATACGAGTGATGAGGGAGAGGAAGTAATGTCTGCTAAAAGTTTGAAGAAAGTGCAACAGATGAAAAGATTGGATTTGACTTTGGGCAGTGGTAGTTCTTCAGATGACGAATTTTCTCAGGCTCAAATGAATCAGGATAAAAAGTTTGTGAGAAAGGAAAAATCTGGTTTTTCAGAATCTGAAAGCGAGGAAGATGTTAAGCAGAAATCTCCTAAGAAGAAAGATTCTCCTAAGAAGAAATCAAATGAGCAGAAATCGCCTGAGAAGAAAGAAAAATCGCCAAAGAAGAAAGAGATTCCAGAGGATTTGGTCCAAAGTTCAGGCGAAACTGAAGATGATTCTAAAGAAGATAAAAAAGAGAAAACTAAAGAAGTAGTTCAAGTAGATGAGGATAGGGATTTTTTTAATTATATTCAAGAAGGTGTTTCTTTTTTGCAACAGCAAAAAGATGAAGAAAAACAGAGGAGTAGTAGTCAAGGTATAGAAACCATAGAAACTCAGAATCTTGAATCTTCTCAAGTAATTTCTGATCCAGATACTCAGATTTCTTTGGAAAATGAAAAGACGAAGTCAAAGGAAAGTAGGAAGAAGGAACTCGAGGCTGAGTGTCTCAAATATGCGCTTTCAAATTTAGAAAGTGCAAATACAAAATTCAAGGAGGGGATTGAACATCAGGTGTTAGTTGATAAAATGCAGGAATTGAATAAAAATGGCAAGGCTACCACTGAAAATTTCCAAAAAATGACAGAGGTATAGGAAAAAATTATAAATAGATTTTTAATCAAATATTAAAACTGAAAACTAGAGATGCTTTTTTTTTTAAAACGTACCGAAGCGCTTCAAGGCATTATTTTTTTTTTGCAGTTTGAGGAATTGGTTGAAAAGGAAAATCTGATTGAGCATAATTTGCCTACCACAATAAGTTTGTCAGATATTTCGGATAACGAAGAAGTTTGGATGGTCCAAATTCCGAAAAAGGTTTGTACTCATAAAAAAGGTTTTATATTCAAACTTGATCTAAAAATGCAATCACATTTGAATGTGATTATGAAATTGACTGGAACGATTGAAAATGAAAATGATTTCAAAAATCAATTTACTGATAATTTTTCATAATTTTTTAACTATTGTTTAATTTATTTATTTCAATATTACCTCCTATTAATTACTTGATTCTTTACAGGAGATTTCAACACATTTGATAGGAAAGAATATGTCTTACAATGGAAGCGAATTAAAGCTTGGTGAAAAAGCGTATAAAGCATCTGAAAAGAGATTAGAAACCTTAGTCTGCGTTTTTAGTTCTGGGGAATCGAAAAGGTCTTACAAAACTGGTAATTTTTTAAAATCTTATATTCAGATATTAAAAAAATTATAAGCAACGTTTTTAGAAAAATTGGAAATTTACGGTATAAAATAGCAAATTTTAAAATACTTAAATACATTTATTAATTTATAATTTGATTACAATCTTATTGAATATTAATTTTTTCAGTTAACATCAGACCAGTTGGTTCCTTGATTGTTCGTCCGAAAAACGCTTTCATCAATACTTCGTCTGCGGAAAATGAACCGGAAAAGAAGAGAAGAAAACGTTCCGGTGATCAAGATTCGTCAGTGATTATTTCGAAAGAAGTAATACATCCAGCTTCCAACATTCTGAAAAAAACAAAGAGAAAAAAAAAGAAGAAACTTTTCACTGAACAATCAATGCTGGATCTAGAAGATAAAAAACCCGAAGATAATGAATTTGAATCTTCTCAGGGTTCAGAATCTGTGAATACTGCACAGAAAAGGAAACGGAGAAACTTTTTATCACAGAGCGAAGAAGAGGAAAAAGTTGAACCGAAAGTCGATGTTAAGCAAAAGAAAATGTGGAATATTGACGATTACGCTTTGGATGAGAAACCGCCGGTGGTCCCTCCAGAAAATCGGGCAGCAAAGAAACGTAAAATTGATAAGCGTATGGATAATGAAGATGAAAAACCCGAAGATAATAAATTTGTATCTTCTCAGAGTCCACAATCGGTGAATACTGCACAGAAAAGGAAACGGAAACACTTTTTATCAGAGAGCGAAGGAGAGGAAAAAGTTGAACCTAAAGTCGATGTTAAGCAAAAGAAAATCTGGAATATTGACGAATACGCTTTGGATGAGAAACCGCCGGTGGTCACTCCAGAAAATCTGGCAGTAAAGAAACATAAAATTGATAAGCGTATCGATAATGAATCAGGTTCTCCTGACGTGGGGCTTTGGGAAGAGAAAAAGCCGAAGAAGGAAAAACTCAAAAAGGAGAAAAAGTGTAATCAACTCGATGAAACAAAAGGAAAGTCTGAAGCTTCCTGTTTGAAAATTGAAAAAGGCAAGACGGTACTAAGTAATTTGATTGCGAAATCTTCAGCCAAAAAAGAGAATTACAACAGTTTGGATATTTCGAAAGTGAAGGCAAAAAGTGATAAGGAACAGAAAGAGTCTGATTCATCGACGATTAATAAGGTGAAAAATGAAAATGATAAGAAGAAAAAGAAAAAGAAGATATTTGATAACTGGATTGTTGAAAAAGCGTCGGAGTCGGAGCAGAAAGAAGAAAAACTCCCGCTCAAAAATGCCAGAAAACCAGAGAAGAGGAAGAAAAAGTCTAGGAGAGATTCTGAAAAATTGACCGATTTTTCGACTGAAAATAAAATAGATAAGACAGAAGAAGTAGAGAATCCGCAGAAGATTGAATTATCAAAGACTGATCTCAAGAGCAAAAAGGAAACTCTGAATGAACAGGATTCCTCTTCTGATTTTGAAGTCAAGGATAAAACGAAAAACAAGAAGAAAAGTAAGAAATTGAAGAAAAACTCGTTTTTTGAAGAATATTCAAACTGGGACGATCTTAATAACCAGAAGGAAATTGAATTTAAAAAGGAAAAGACTAAAAAAACAGTGAATGGGTTGATCAATTTTGAACATTAAATTAAGTAAAGCGACGTGTTTCTAAAACGTGATACAAATCTTAATTAATAAAATGAGAGACATGAGTTTATTTTTATTTTTTGATAAAGTATCTGATAGAATAGACTTAAGTTTTGTAAATTTAATCCAATTTGTTTAAATTTGTACAAATCTTTAAACATGTTTTTTGTTTCTGTGTGATGTAAGCGAGCTTTTTTAATTTTTTAAGTAATAACTTAAAAAAAATTGCTATATCTGACTAAGTTGATTGTCTACCTCTATTATTTTTCCAATAAATATTTGTTTAGATAAAATGAAGATTTCTTAATTGAGAAGACATGTATTATTTAAGTGAAGAATCAATATTTTTATTTACATCTTTCTTCGGTACCTCGAGGAATTTCTTCAGTTATGAACATCCAGAGACATTCTGCAGTTTCTCGTTTGAAAATATCTCTATATATGTGAACGGATATTCCACATTCGTTTCCGAAAATACTTGTGTACCAGTCTAAGCCTTCAACTGCTAAGCATGCTCCAGTCATCATGTGAGCGATAACCACTCTAAATTATTTTATCCAATCAAATCAATTTCGACAATTCAAAGTTTCTTAGATTTTTTATAATTGTTATATATGTATCATGGGCGGATCCAGAACATTTTTCAGAGGGGGCGATTGTGAATTTCCTTCAACAAATGTATGTGAAAGGGTGAGGGGGCGGGGGCTCCCCCAATCATTTAAAAGAATTTTTCAAATTGAAAATAATAAGGCAATAAATTCCACTTTATTTATATTTTTCAATTATAGTGTTCACGTTCATAAAAAACCTGAAAACACGTGCATATTGGGGGCCGTGCATGCTGTCTTGCATGGAGTACAATTTTTGTTAAAAATTCATCTTTTTAGGTTGAAAATTCAACTCATTGGTTGAATGTTGAACTAATTTATTTAAAATTCATCTACTTGGTTGAAAATTTCTCCTTTTTGGTAGAAAATTAATCTTCTTGATTGAAAATTCAACTATTTGGTTAAAAATGCCACTGTTTGGTTGAAAATTTGTCTTTATTGGTTAAATTACATTGTTCTTTGCTTAAAATTAAAAAAAAAATTTGTTGAAATATGAAATATTATATTTTTATTGAAAATTCATCTTTTTAGCTTGAAAATTTAACTCCTTGGTTGAAAGTTGAACTACTTAATTAAAAAATCATTTTTTTAATTGAAGATTCATAATTTAAGTAGAAAATTCATCTCTGGTTGAATAATGAACTAATCTCTTGAAACTTCACTTTTTTGGGGCAAAAATTAATGTTTTCAAATGAAAATTTAACTATTTGGCTGAAAATGAACTTTTTTGTTGAACTTACGTATTTTCGGGTGGGAAATTCAACTGTTTTGTAGAAGATTCGTTTTTAAATTGAAATTTTTTTTCTAATGAAATTCTGACTTCCATTTTTGTTTAAAAATTGATTTTTTAGTTTAGAAATTTAACTTTTTGATAGAAAATTTATCTTCTTGGTTAAAAATTCAACTCTGCTTAAAAATTTATGTATTTTATTGAAAATTTCTTTTCTGGGTTAAAATATAATTTTTTCAACTTAAAATTTAACTATTTGATTGGAAATTAACTTTTTGTTGAAACTTCAACTGTTTTGCATCGAAAATTCGTCTTCTTGTATCGGAAATTCAACAATTTGGTAGAAAATACAACGGTTTTGTAGAAGATTCGTTTTTTCGATTAAAAGTTAATTTTTTTTAAACGAAAATTTAGCTATTTAATTTTTGGTTGGAAATTTATTTTTTGGTACAGAAATTCAACTATTTGGTTGAAAAATCGTATTTTTTTGGTGGAAAATTAATATTTTTCGATGAAAAAAAAAATATATATTTGCTTAAAAATGTACGTATTTTGTTGAAAATATCTTTTTTGGGTCAAAAATAATTTTTCAATTCATAATTGAACTATTCGATTGAAAATTAACTTATTTGTTGAAACTTCATATTTTCGGGTTGCAAATTTAACTGTTTTTTCTAGAAAATTCAACAGTTTGGTAGAAAATTCAACTTTTTTTTAGAAGAATCATTTATGTAAGATTAGACATTAATTTTTTTAAATGAAAATTCAACTATTCCATTTTTGTTTAAAATTGATCTTTTTAGTTTCAAAATTCAAATATTTTGTTGCAAGTTTATGCAATGTGTTGAAAGTTCGTCTTTTATAGAAAATTAATCTTTGGTTGAAAATTCAACTATTTGTTTAGAAATGTACGTATTTTGTTAAAACATTGCCTTTTTTTGTAAAAAAAATAATCTTATTGGTTGGAAATGCAACTGTTTGATAAAAAATTTATGTATTTTGTTGAGAATTCATCTTTTTTAGTAGAAAATTAGTCTTTTTGGATGAAAATGTAATTGTTTGATGGAAAATTCAACTATTTTGTAGAGAGCTCGTTTTTTAGCTTGAAGATTCCACTACTATTTGGTTCAAAATGAATGTTTTTTGTTGAGAATTCGTCTTTCACAGTAGAAAATTAATCTTCTTAGTAAAAAATTCTACATTTTGAATCACAATTTTCTTCTTTATTGACTGAAAAATCTTTATTTGTTAAGGATTCAAGTATTTTGTTGAAAATTCGTATTTTTGTTTCAATTGAACTGTTTTTTATTTAAAATGAAAGCCTTTCCTTGGTTAAAATATCAACTATTACACTTTTTGTCGTGAATTCATCTGTTTTGGTGGAAAATTCGGAACTACTTGTTTGAAAGTTGAACTACTTTGTCAATTCATAAAAAACAGTAAGATTTGACCAAACCCCCTCACCCCAAATCGTCCTACGTTATTTTTGGATGACCCCTAAATAAATTCACGAAAAAAATGTAGTCAGCAAAAATTACGTGTGATAAGGGGTTGGCCGGAGGGTGCGTCAAATCGCGGTGAAAAATTCAACAACAAAAAAACTAAAAATAAGGTCTGATAATTAGGGGGCTGAAATTTGTCAAGAAAATTAAGAGGCCTTAAGTACTTTACGTACCTGATATACAAATTTTAAAATTTAGTTTCTTAAATCTTGGGGGAAGGGGCGACCACCTCAATCCCCCCTCTCTGGATCCGCCCTTGATATTTATAAGTTAAAATTTGGAATTTAGTACAATTTTACCTAGTAAAAGAGGGAAAAGGAGCTCCTTCAGTTTCAAATCTCACTTTATTGTCCCAGCAGAGAACTTTCCATATAGAATAACAATCTTTAATGTTGCTTAACAAAACTCGATTGTGTTGCCTGGGACCGCGAGTATCATCGACTAATGGAGTTGGTGACCTTAAATATAAATCTTCTTCTGGAGAATCTGTTAACTGTTGATAAATTGAGAAAAAATGGCTTGGAAATTATTTAATATATTTTAGTGTGGGCAAACGCGGATCCAGAGAAGGGCGATTCGGGCGGTCGCCCCCTACCCCGAGATTTAAGAAACCAAATTTAAATTTTGAAAATTATTATCAGACCTTATTTTTAGTTTTTTTTCTTCTGAAATTTTAAACCACGTATCTCCCTTTGTTAGGGTCCGTAAGTTTTGACCCCCCCCCCCCAATCCTGTATCTATAATGTAATTTTTGCCGACTAAATTTTATTCGTGAATTTATTTAGGGGCCAGTGGTGGATTTCCCATATAAGCTACATAGGCTGCAGCCTAGACGGATACAGCCTGAGCGTGGTGAAAAAAATTGTCATAAAGATTGACTGAAAATATTAATTTTGTATTTCACCAACTTATGTAATTTATTGAGTTATTGAAAACATTACATAATTCATCTGATGAATTTTAATTTTACAAACAAATAAAAGTGCTACACGGCAGGCAATATTTGAGATTACTGAGGATTCAAAATCGAGTAGTTGATTTCTGTTAGTCTAGGGCGGCAAATTTCTGTTAGCCTAGGGGCGGCAAATACCTAAATCCGCCACTGTTTAGGGGTAATCTAAAAAAGACGAATTTTCAACAAAATAATTGAATCCTTAACAAAATTTTTGTATCCTCAAAAAAGAAATATTTTTTAGTCGATAAAGAAAAAAAAACTCTATGCAAAACGTAAAAGTTTCAACCAAGACGGCTTCTCAACAAATTACATGAATTTACAGCTAAATTGTTGAATTTTTAAATTAAAAAGATCAATTTTATAAACAAAAATGGAATAGTTAAATTTTCATTTAAAAAATAATTTTCAATAAAAAAAAATCTTCTACAATGCAGTTGAACTTTCTACTAAACTGTTGAATTTTCAAGACAAAAAGACGAATTTTCTATACAAAACATTTGAGTTTTCTATCCAAAAATATAAAGTTTCGACAGAAAAATTAATTTTCAATCAAATAGTTAAATATTACGTTAAAAAATTAGTTTTTAACCCAAAAAAGAAATTTTCAACAAAATACATACATTTTTAACCATATAATTGAATTTTTAACCAAATAATTAAAGTTTTAACCAAATAATTGAGATTTTAACCAAATAATTGAATTTTTAACCAAAAAGATTTGTTTTTTACCAAACAAAGACGAATTTTCAACGAACTACATTAATTTTCAACCGAATAGTTGAATTTATAAGCAGAAAAAATCAATTTCTAATAAAAAATGGAATAGTTAAATTTTGAATTGGAACATTTATTTTTCAATAAAACAAACGAATCTTCTACAAAAGAGTTGAACTTGTTATACATTTTTTGAATTTCCAAGACAAAAAAACGAATTTTCTGGACAAAACTGTTGAATTTTCAACCCAAAAATATTAAATTTCAACGAAAAAGTTCATTTTCAAACAAATAGTTACATTTTTAAATAAAATAATAATTTTTATCCCAAAAAGGGACGTTTCAACAAAGTAGTTCAATTTTCAACCAAAGAGATGAATTGTCAATAAAAAAATGAATTTTGAAGAAAGTAGTTCAATTTTCAACCGCAATCTATAATATATATGCATATAATATGCAGGGAGCGTTTTGGAGCCACTGCGAAGTTAGCTGACGAACACAGCTTGGCTCTCACATGCAGAGAACCCCGATTAGATCAGCGACAAGCGTGCGCGCGCACGCTGGGCACGCACGTTACTTCGCTACCCCCTCTCTGCCGGGCCGACGGTTCTCCGCATGCGAGAGCCGAGCTGCGCTCGTCAGCTAACTTCCCAGTGGCTCTAATTTGCTCCCTGAAAATATAATAGCTGATATTTCAACAAAAAAGATTTTAGTTTTAAATAAAACACAATTGAATTTATCCAAAAAGATTAGTCAGAGTAGGCGCCGAGCGCCTACAAGAAAGGGTTTCGTAGCTTTAGGTGCTTATATTTTTCGTCCTATGTCAATTTTAGGCCCTATGTCAGTTTTGTGCCTTATGTCAGTTTTGGGCCCTATGTCCTTAACTTTTAAACCGTAAAGGGAAAAATTTAAATTTGATTGAAAACCAATATTTTTAAATTTGGAAAAGCGAATTTTTTACAAATTAGTCAAATTTTCAACCCGAAAACATGAATTTGCGACAAAAAAAATGGAATTTTCGGCCAAATGGTTGATTTTTGTAGACAAAAAAAAAGAGTATTCTACAAAACAGTTGAATTTTCAACCAAAAAATACGAATGTCCAACGAAAAAGTTCATTTTTCGCGAAACAGTTAAAATTTCATCTAAAATTATGAATCTTCAACCAGAAAAATGAATTTTTAAGAGATAGTTCAACTTTCTGCCAAGGAGTTAAATTTTCAACCTAAAAAGATGAATTTTTAACAAAAATTGTATCTCATGTAAGAAAGCATGGTTTTTTATGAATGTGATCACTATAATTGAAAAACATCAATTAATTGGAATTTATCGCCTTATTATATTTAATTTGAACAGTTCTTTCAAATGATTCGTGGAGCCCCCACCCCCCCTCCACATTCATTGAAGAAAATTCACAAACACCCCCTCCGACAAATTTTCTGGATCCGCCCTGGGGTGTGGGTAATTCATTATTTATTACTGACCTGCAAAATAAATTCCTGTCCAAAAAGGAGATTATTCCCATCCCTATTGTGACAATCTGCAGATTTGATTGTAAATGTATTTCGAGTACAGGGTGTGGATTTTGGATAACAAACTACAGGACTTCGATCTCCGAATCTACTGAGTTTTCCGACAGCGTCTTGAGGAACAGTTGCAGCGGCTACTACTCCATAATTTATATTTTCACCATTTGGCTGAGAGCTTGGCATATCGGGCGCAAAGAGTTGAATTTTACTTCCAAATTTAATATAATCTTCATTTCTTGAAAGTCGGGTTTCTCTACATACATTGTGAAATAGTTCTCTTATTTTTTGCACGACCAGTTCATTATTCTCACGCTTTTGAATATAAAGTTCTGTTTTTTCCTGAAGAGCAAAATCATTTCTAATAGAATAATTACATTTTGTAATTCTTAGAAGGATCTTCTACGCATTTGACACTAGTCACTAGGTACAGGTCTTAGTAATATTAACCTTTAAGTATGGACGTGCGGTCTCACAGACCGCACCATGCTTCTGATATGTATAGGTCCCTCCACCCACTGGAGTAAAAGATTATTAATAATAAAAGTTGATAAAATTTATCAATTTCTTACTTATTCCTATGTCCTATCATATACTTTTATAAGTCAAATAACAAAAACTTCTTTTATTATTTAATTTAATATAAATATATGCAGCGGTCTGTGAGACCTCGCAGATCCATAGTGCAAAAATGAAATCACGTCCATACTTAAAGGTTAGCATTATTTATGCAAATTTGTACCTTTTGAAGTTCTAATTCCTCGAACCAGTTACCAATTCGGACTTTTGAGCTGTACATTTCCTCAATTTTTCGACGTGGATAACCTTTCATGAAAAATTTATAAGTGTGATCATTCATTAAATTTAATTTGTTGGAGTTTAAGTAAGTTTTGTCGTCGTAAGTTTGATTATTTGTAGGATATGTGACTCAAACGTATTACGTTCTTATCATATTTCATTTGAAAAGCCATAATATATTATTTTGATTATGAAGAAAATACTCAAGTGTCGTAAAAGTGAATAAATGATGCGTAATTAATGATGCGTTAGAAATTATTTCCCAAACGAGCTTCAAATGTTTTTTTAAATCGTTAAAAAATAGTCTTGAGTATCCTAAAAACTTCTAATCGATTATTTTAAAACTGGCAAATACTTCAGTTTAATTAAAATGTTACGGAAAATGGACTTGAATAACTTAAAAAGGTTTAAATTTTGGAATAATTTTAATTTTTATGAGTTTGTAGACATTGAGGTATGTTAAATAAATTTTCCTATTATTTGCAAAAACCACTGTTTTTTGTGATATCTGCTGAAATTATATTACATCAAGTAATATCATGTAACATAATGTTACATAATCTTACATGACGTAACAAAATGCAAAATTATGTAACATTGCGTAAAATAATGTAACATAATGCAAAACATTATGTTACATTACTTAACATAATGTAACGTAATGTTACATTATTTTTGATAATGTTACATTATTTTCCATAATGTTACATCATGTTACGTTATTTTATGAGAGGTCCGTTAGCACATCGTCAGAAGTCCCATTTATAAATCCATATAGAAACCACTTCAAATCCTATTTGTAATTCCATATAGATTACCCGTTCGAAGCAGTGGCGCCAGTCCACTTTTTCGTCGCACGAAAAATTGTTCTAGTTAATATTAAAAGGGCCATTTATGTGATAAGAATTTAATTTTAAGACAGTGTAGAACCCACTTCATGTCAGCAATACGTTATGAAAATATATTTATGGCAATGGATCATGGATTATGTTATGATTCGGAATTTCCTGATTACAGTGCATCATGTTCGTGGGATTTTTCCAAGTTGTGAATTGATTCTGTTGACCGAATTCATTTTAAATCACAGAGGCAGTCTATCCTAAAGACACATAATTATTTCTCACTCAAATTTGTTGTTTTTCAAAGGGAATAAGACGACACGATCTTACCGATTTACCGGATTTTTTTGTGACAAAGTTCTGAGTATTTAAATTTAAAAAATTGAAAACGCAGATTATCAAAAATGGTCCCAATTTCTTAGAAGTGTGATATTTTCAATTTAATATAGGTATATTTTCCCTTCTGATTCTGATATAATATCTCGTCCTCTTTCGAAATGTGTTGGAAAATTAAAAAAATTTCAAAAGTGCAAAATGGCGGCGGTTTTTCTGAAAATATTCAATGTTAATTTATTAAAAATTCCACTGTTTTTTCTCTTGAGTTTTTTCTAGATTCTTCCTGTGCCCGCGACTTGAAGAGAAGAGGGAATTTTTTGTTGTTTGAAAAACGAAAATTCACGATTTTTTCAAAACTACACAAGATTTGAAAAAAGTCAAAGGAATAAAATTGTTTCTTTAAATAGTTTTAAAAAATGTCTCTAGACACTTTTTTCTGTCTCGCGTTATTTTCGAGATTTTTGCGAAATTACATATAAAATCCTTTAAGATTGATTTTTTCTCAACAATACAATTTTATGGTGTCTTTAACAAGCAAATAAAAATATTATGTAACAGTCCTTTTTGGTTTTTCATCACAACATAAAATTCTATTGTGGAGAAAAAAAATCTTTCAGGATTTTATACATAAGTATTGAACATCGATTTCAAGCAGTATTAAATTTTGTAATAAAAATATCAAATAATGAATAATAACATATGTATTAAATATTTGTATTTATATAAGTATTTGCACTAAGAAAGGGAGATTTATTGTAAAACTTTACTGAATTATTTAGTGGTGCCGTTCGATACGATACGTTCTCGTGATCGTGTCGAGATCGCGTCGGTTTTTTCTCGGGTCGGGATCGGGTTTTCGATACCCGTGATCGGTTTTCTCTCGGCTCGACTTTGGCTCGGAATGCGATATATCGACTCGGGATCGGGTCGGGTTTTCGATCCTCCTTCGCCAGATGTGGGTCTGTGACGTAGCGGTCCACAGAGGGTTGAAATGAAAAACGAAGTTCAAATTTTAAAAGGACATATAGAACGCAATAATGCACCGATTTAAGATCATTTTTGTTGTTGTACAATTCAGGACAAAATTTCACAGAAAGCGTTGTGAGTGTATATTTTATTTTTTTGTTTATTTAATTTTTATGTTAATGCAAACAGCAAAAAGTGTTGTTTTTTGCATTTCATGTTTTATCTCCTAGACACAATTTTTCTTATACTTCAAGTCACTTGGGTTAAATGCACAGCGGTATAAGAAAGAAGGAAAAAATTGTTACCTTTAAAGCTCATTGTTAAAAGCAAATTTTATTAACCAATAATCGACATGAAGAACTTTTTGTTTTCAAAGTATATTCTTGCTCTAAAATTGCTTGCTCTTATTGTTTGGATGATACGTGGCCATCAAAATTCAAGAATGAATGTTATTGACCAATTCTATAAACAAATGCACATCGCAGACATTAATAGGCAGAAACCAATTTTTTTTTGTACTCTTGTTGTAATCCCAATGATGTTTTCTGTAAAAAATTTACCATCCGTTGATATTTGTTTATTTGATAAACAAAATATATAAGCAAATGCACATTTTAGGCGTTTTTAAGCGAAACGAAATACATTTTTCTTCTAATCTTGTTGCAATTATAGTGCCAATGATGTTTTCTAAAAAAATGTTGCCATGCATTGATATTTGTTCATTTTATGAACAAATTATATAAACAAATGCACATTGTAGACGTTTCAAAGCGCCAAAAGGTTTTTCTAAGAATTTTTTTTCCAAACATTATTTCTTTCATACAATTTTTTTGCAAACAAATTTTTTTTCGAAACATTTTTATTCAAAAAAATTTTTTTCAACATTTTTTTTCAACGAATTTTTTTTCAACAAACTTTTTTCACAAATTTTTCTACAAAAAATTATTTTTTTCAACAATTTTTTTTTCCAAACCTTATTTTTCTATCAAAATGTTTTTTAACCAAAATTTTTATTCAACAAATTTTTTTCACAAAGTTGGAAAATATTTTGTATGTGTTGAAAATTCATCTTCTTGGTGGAAAATCGAGAGAAAATAATAATCATCAAATAATTATTCTCCCGAAAATAATTCTTATAAGTAATATGAATATTGATACATTCATTTAAAAAGCTTGAAAATTCATCGTTTTGGTTGCAACCGAACTAATTATATATTTTTGCGAAAATAAATTGATTTGTAAAAAATTGAACTATTTCGTCGAAAAATCGTTGGGTTTAGGTGGAAATTTATTTCATAACTGTAAATCTAAGTAGTCAACTTGGAGATTCATCATTTTATCTAAAAAACAATCTCTTCATTTGAAAATTCAACTAAAAACTGCTTCGTTCGTTGCAAATTTAACTGCATTATTGAAAACACGTTTTTATTGTTTGGGCATTAATTTTTTCACTTGGAAATTTATCCATTTAAATATTAATTTTTGTAACAGAAAACAGAACTTTTTGATTTTCGATTAAAAATTCGTTACGAATTTCACTACAGTGTTGAAAATGTGTTTGTTCAAAATTTGTCTTTTTGGTGTAAAATTAAGTGTCTGAATTGAATATTCAACTTCTTGGTTGACAGTTGAGGCGCATTGTTGTAAATTTATTTTATTGTTTACAAATGAACATTCATCAATTTATTTGAAAATTAATTTCTTTACTTGAAATTCAAGTATTTTTTTGAAGTGAAATTTTTTTTTTTAATTGAAAATGTGACTCTCTCATTTTTGGTAGAAAATTTATTTTTTCAATTTGAAAATTTACCTCTTTGTCTAAAAATTCATGTACTTTGTGAAAAATTAGTCTTTTTTGCAGAAAATTAATAAATTTGTTAATCATATCATTTGAAGAAATCTTAAGTGAAAAACATTACAAATTGAACAATTAAAAAAAATTTAACCAGAGACTTGTTTCATTGGACGTCAAATAATTTATATTTTAAACCTTTTTTAAATAATAATTCTTCTATTATTATTTATACATTAAAGTACAAAACTCTTTTTCACGAATTAACAATTTAAGAAGAAAAAAATTACAATTGTAGAGTTGAAAATTTAAATGTAGGATGCAGCACTCTGAAATCTTCAGTTCATGATTCCGTCGAATGCATTCTATGTATTTAAAACAATTCAGCTGGAAATTGTTCACTTTTCAAAATCTGCTTTATATTTGCTCCTTTTCAATAAACAGTCCAATATTGCCAAATATTAAAAAAAAGGTTATTTTTTATTTAAAAATAATTTAAAATTAAATGAAGGTTGAAATAGGTTCTGTAGTTGCATTTAGATGTTTCAAATTATTTACTACTAAGCCAAAGTACAACTCTTCCACTATGGGGAAAATAATTTTCAGCATTTTCACTCCAACCATAACCGGTTTAACCAGGCAGTGGAGGAGTCAGGGCGGACCGAGTGACGTCAAGTCATTGTCAAAATTCCCTCTCCGCTCAGTTCAACTGAGAAGTGCACATCTGTCGAAGGAGTATCGAAAACCCGACCCGATCCCGAGTCGATTTATCGACTTCCCGAGCCAAAGTCGAGTCGAGCCAAAACCGACTCGATCTACACCCGATACTGGAGGCTAGGATCGAGTCGGAATCGCGTCGAGATCGGGAAATATCGCTCGACGGCATCACTAGAATTATTACGCAAAATATTGTAAAAACATCTCTGAAAATACCGATTGCCGTGATTCCTGGCCTACATTCAAAAATGATAGCTTTAATCAGTTTAATAACTTTTTTTTTAGCATCTCACGAAGGCAAATCGCCCATAGATTCTTTAGATTGATCTAGAATTCTCGTGTTATTTATTTAAATGACACGTTCGATCCGCAACACTGCTCTGACCCAGGTTGCTGATCAATCTCTCTAACGATCACCCCAAGTGAAGAGTCTCACAAAATTGTTATGTGTGGTTCCCCACTTGGGCGCATTAGTTGTTTCAGGCGTCATTCACTCTACTGACACACTTTTTATAAACTATTTGTCGCCACACTTTTGTGTCCTGGCATACTTCTCTAGCTTCCTTCACGTCCATGCATTTTTTCATGTAAGCTCTCGTGTTTCTGTGGCTTTTTATGTCTCTTCGGATTAATGACTCATTTACAGATTCTAACCATTCTTTCGGCGGTCTACCTCTGGGCATTCTGCCATTTACTTTACTTTTATATACACTTGTTTCGTCAGTTGTTCATCTTTCATTCTTTCAACATGTCCGAACCATCTTAACTGATTTCTTTCCCATATGTCAACAAGTGTCTCTCCTGTATCATATTCTTTGGAGATTATCTCGTTTCGGACTTTGTCCATCAGTGTTTTCCCGCATATTGTGCACAGAGGATTTTAGCTTTTTTGATACGTTTTTATTTCTGAGAATGGGCCTTACTCTACTGATAAACTTCTTACCCTCATTTATCATTTAGGACAATGTTGCACATTGTTTTCTCACTTTTTCCTTTAAACCCCATGATTTTTGTTTTATTTACGTTAATTTTGAGGCCCATGTTCTTCATGCTTGTATTAAGTTTATTCAGCATTCTTTGCAAGTCCTCGATTGATTCTGCCATAACAATCTTGTCATCTGCAAAAGCTAACCCACGTACCCTCACTGTCTCGAGATCTACACCTTCTTCGTCGAAGAGGGCCATTCTTAGACACTTGTCCATAAATATGATAAATAGCCATGAGGACATAACGCATCCTTTTTTAACGCCCTGCATAATATCGAAGCAATCACTCAGTTTCCCATTAACCCTCACACTCGCTTTACTACCTGTATATATTGTTTTTATTGCTTGTAGGAGCCATCCATTGAGTCTGTACTTTTTAAGGACTTCCCAAAAAGTTAGCCTTGCGATGCAAGCTTCCGAACCTTACATCGCAAGGTTTAGGCAAATTTGCCGCAAACTCTTGTGCTATCTGGGAATGGAGTGAATAGTGTGCGGCGAGTCCGAGGTCTGAAATGTTAATATTTTTATTTAAAATTAAAACTTTCTACATTTCTTTAGGTAATTTCAGTAATTTATTTGTGATCACAGAAAAATGTTTGAGCGTAAAGAAAAAAGTTTTCTGTGCATTTGTTAACCTCGAAAAAGCATTTCACAGGGTGGATAGAAGTAAACTTTGGGCAATAAAAACAGTATATGCTGGTAGCAAAGTGAGTGTAAGGGTAAATGGGAAACTGAGTGACTAGTTCGATATTATGCAAAGTATCTAAGAATGGTCCACTTCGACGAAGAAGATGTGGATCTCGGGACAGTGACGTGGGTTAGCTTTCGCATATGCAAAGTTTGTTATGGCAGAGTCAATCGAAGACTTGCAAAGAATGTTGAGCCAAGTGAATACAAGCATGGAGAACATGGGCCTCAAAATTAACATAAATGAAACAATTGTTTCATTTATGTTAATGCAATTATGCATTTATGTTTACGTATATCTTGGTAGCCTATTCACAAATGACGGAAAGATAGATGGAAAGTTAGATAGGCGTATAAACGAGGGTCAGAAGGTTATCGGTAGAGCAGGCATTATCAGAAGTAAAAATATATCAAGTAAAGCTAAAAGAGCAATACATAACTCTATATTTAAACAGAGTGTGCTGTACGGTAGCGAGACCTGGACCTACCAAGAAAAGGATAATAGTAAAATTAACGCGATTAACATGAAATTCCTGCGCATGATGTGCGGTAAAACGCTGATGGACAAAGTGAGTAATGAGATAATCCTCAAAGAATGTGGTGTTGAGGAAATACTCGTTGACATATGTGAAAGAAATTCGTTAAGATGGTTTAGGCATGTTGAGAGAATTAAAGATGAACGACTAACGAGAAGCAAGTGTATCGAGGTAAAGTAAATGGCAGCGTGCCCAGAGACAGACCGGGGAAAGAATGGTTAGAATGTGTGAATGGGATCCTAATTCGAAGAGACGTAAGAAGCCATAGAAACACAAGAGCTTGCATGAGAAAATGCATGGATGTGAAAGAAAGCGAGAGAGGTGTGCCAAGACAGGAAAGTGTGGCGAAAAATAGTTTATAAGAAATGTATGAAGAAGAGTGTCAGTGGAGCAGCGTTGCCATTGCTACTGATTTATCGGGAGATCTACTGACTTTTGAGGCTGGCTACTGATATACTGATTTTCCTTGAAATCTCCTGATTTATTGTCCAGTACTGTGGCAAAGTTCAGATTCTACAATCAGGCCTTTTCATACCTCTGCTTGTCTGCAGTGCTGCATGCCACTGCAGACAAGCACTGCAGACACTCACATTTCGCAGGATAAACGGAAAAAATGTTATTCGGAAGA